>WURT03002118.1:0-16973 GCA_009936505.3 Holothuria glaberrima
TAAGTGCGTAAAATAAGTAGAAACTGTCATGGCGTGCGTTGGCAGCGCTCGTAGAGTCTGTATGTACACCGTTAAACGTCGCGGAGTTTTCTTCTGAATATTAAGCACTTTTATTGATCTATATATATATATATATGGTTTATTCAGTAGGCCAATCTGTTTTGAGTGTCTCACTAAACTAAAACCATAACTGCTTCATTATGGTAATATGAACTGTGAAAAGACGCGAGGTGAGGAGCCATGTCATGGTTATTAATGCTACTGTGTAATGATATGAATAATGTATTTTAGGAAAAAGGTAAAACAATTTGCAAAATAGGGACAGTTTTAGAAATATAAGGTAGACAAGTTTAGAAATTTAAAATCGGGATAACAGCAAACTATAAGAACACTGATAATACATGCCCAGTAAAGCTGGACAAGTTTAATTGCTCATTGGCTTTTAAGTCATTTTCCTAGTTTATAAGTATGGATATCCAAATTATTGTATGGTGAAATTTAGCAGAATAGCCATGTAAGCTTAAATCTAACTAGACCTTCCATATGGTTTTAGTGGTTCAAGAATGTAAAGGGGACACAGTGCTTTCCAAAGTAATATTTTTCATTTTTATTCTTGTCTATGTTAACTTGCTATATCCCATGACTTAGGCAGCTGCAGTAGCTCTCCGTCTCTGCACCGAGAATATGAACATGCCTCGTCTCACTGTGGCTTCCAACAAGGCCAAACCCGTAAGGGAACACAAAATTTTGCACAAAATATATGTCCCTTTGTTGAATGCCGGTTTAGAACAGAATACATGTCCACTGGTGGATCCAAGTGGGGAGCCAACGGGGACCATTGCCACACCTAAAGGTGGGCCAATAAATTGTTTCCAAAAATTTTCTAGAAAGTTAACTTCACAATTTTACACTTTTGTTGCACCACATCGCATCTGAGGGCATTCAGTTATAGAATTTTTTTCCCAAGGGGAGGGGTGTCCCTTCCCTCCCCATATCACTGTATCACCGGTTTGGCCCCTCCCAAACAAAAGCCCCGGATGCACCAGTGTACATGTCAAACTTGTTAGCGAATTTTGTGTAATTTTAATGTTCTCAGTCTTGTACACCTCTGAAATTTAGTTGTCGTGACTTCCAGGGTACCACAAAAATGTATTTTTCGTACATCTGGACAAGGTTCAGATATTCGGGCAAAAAATTGTGCCCCCCCCCCTCCAATCAAAAAAGTCCCATGAATGTGTTTAGACTCCCCAGCCGTGCCTACAGTGAAGCGAGTCGAGGTTAGAAACGGAAGTTATCAGATCTTGACGTCGATACAATGAAAGTAGTGACTGTGCATACGCTAGTCAGGTGAGCGATAAACGAGCCCTCGAATGAGCCTGGGTTTCTCCCGAACTGCTTAGTCTACTGGGTGGACAAACAAACCATTGGGGCAGCAATGGAATGACTAGGGGTTCCGTCTCCGGGCTTTGATATGTGCCTGTGGACAATTAAAGATATCTCCAGATGCATTTTGTTTCACTTAAAAGACCACAAATATCACAATTTGATATATTTTCGTAGTCTGACACAGGTAAGGGCCGATCGGTATGATGATGCATGCGAATTATTAAGGGAGAATAGATCAATGATGGTAGGGGTTGCATGAGGCTCTGGAACAATAATGCCATGAAAACCTTCCAAAAGTTGAAATGGGGCAGTGAATGGGAGTCACTGTAAAACTTCCAAGTTCCATGGTCTATTATATTACAATTATCGTAAGCCCTGTCAAATAGAAAAGGCAGCTATGTATATTATGGATAAGAGATATCTTTCCTAGGGAAAAGTGGGGACAAAGACAAAATCTGAGAGGACCCATCCTCCACGACCCGTAGTGTGTTTTTCCACCCCATTACTGTTGAAAATAGATTGAATCTGTAACTCATAAATGAAATATTAAAATAAAATAACAGTATTAAATACCCAATGCCTTTCAAGCCATTTGTTTATTATATCTACAATTACAATTATCCTGACATATTTGTAGAGAGAAGGGCCAAAGGTATATTCGTACCTTAGTCAAATTATCGCCCCGCCCCTTCATAAGCCTATCCATGACTACCTACCTTCCTATGGTCAAAGATTTGTTCTTTTATACCTAAGGAGATGAGTGTAGAACTGCTCGTGCTGTTCTATCTGCATCTTTTCATTCTTCATTTGATATCCTTATCAGGACACATATTCTTTACATAACCAAGTTAAAATATCAGTTTTATTTTGATGAGTCAGCTTATTACAGCAGGCAAGATTTCAATCTTACTCTTAGATTGCACAAAACTTACGCATGTTCTTTTTTCTTTGTAAAGCCTAAGATGTAACCGTCGGGCATGCATTCACGATGACCAACCCCCAGAGTTAAGGCTAGACTCTGAAGATATTTGATATTAGGCGTTTGATAAGTATTTTAATTTCTAACCCATGGTGACAACCGTTTCTTGACCTCGTCTCGCGTTTCCATTCTTCAGGATTCATCCATGATATGGCCAGGTATTCCCCCTTTCTAGGCAATTTCTACTACACAGACAATGTGTTCGGTAAAAACGAGTATAGATTGTCCCCCAGCAATGTGTTTTAACATTACTTAGGTAGTTCAGGTCTTAAATTGGTTCTTCAGTAGAAGTTGAAACAATATTAACGTTTTGAGAATTACATTTTGAATGAAGTAATTGGTCAAATACCTTAAAAAGGAAGGATTTTGTGTAACAAACCTCACATGCGCATTTTGCGATGTTATAGATGGGTGTCTTAGTGATTATTAATTGTATTCGTTCTTTTTTACCTAATTTTTAGCCGACACTAGTAATCAAAACCCACAGAGAAAACGTTTAATATCCTGATAGCCGTTGATACAGTTTAGTACCAACGGCATTAGTCAATTACAAATCCAATTACAAATCCAATTACAAATTTATTTTTCATGTCTTTCCGACAAATAAAATTAAAACATAGACATACATTTTTACATATAAAATGTGACTGGCACAGGAAAAACAGAGAAGGCTTATCTAAAACAAGTGACCACTCCTTTTGTTTTACGTATGCAGCTTCCGCAATTTATCATTATGGGATATCACAAGCCTTTCAATAGTTGGACACTTAGGTATGTAATTATCCAACAACACTGACTTTATTAAGGTTGAAGTTTGAACGCGTGATGTAATCCCACGCATGCCGGTCAGAGAGGAGGACGCTGCAGTCCCCAAGGTGCTGAATCTAAGCTGATACCTCGGGGTCATTATTAGCAATACTAAAATTCTTCGTAAAAATAAAGATAATTTCGAGCAGAATCGTTTGTATAATTTTCCTAAAGAAGATATTTTCCAAATATTCTTCCATTCTAGAAGAGGATGATTTTTTTTTCGTTGTTTATACTAAAATGCACTTTTTTGCTTTCTGCTATACACCTTTAAAATAAAATGAACTTACACTTACATTTCCATTTCTATCACTCCTTCGAGAGAGTCACAACGAGGAGATGTTGACGTCAAATACTGTTTACCTGCAACTGTATCCCGGTAAGGATGGCGGTGTGGAACGTCTCAAGCACTAATGATGTGTAGATACATATCTGGCTCTTTGAAGGTAAAGTTGCAAGGTTGTTCGTATCAATCCCGTGCTTCCTTACTTTGGTGAGCGTGGTAGAGTAAAATGGAACAGCATCACTAACATTTGGCTGTCAGTGAACAGTAGTTATTACAGTATTCAGTCGTGCATAACTCATGTTGTATTCCATAAAATTCGGTCTTGAATACTATATTTGACATGTTCAGTGAAAGAAGCTTCTCGTTTTACTTCTTTTGTGTTGTGACTGGATTCCTTGCCTTTTTACAACAAACGGTAAGTTAAAGTTTAGATCCATTAAACAGCGAAACGTAATCTATCTTTTGAGAAATAATTTAATGTAACTGTGCTGGCACCAAACATAAAATAGAAGTGATAGGGTACCAAAAAATTTCCATTTTCTTCAAACTGATAACTTTTATACAATACAGCCATCTGGGTGGCATTTCTATATTTTTTAAAACAGAATCAAAACTAATTTGTAACACAATCACTATAGTATGGATATGTCACTCACTTTTTGTATCGTAGCACAGACGACTTCCAAAGACTTTGAAAATCGAATGTTGAGAAATCATACCTGACCTTGGTCAGTACGTAATCTTTCGCCATCAATTCG
This sequence comes from Holothuria glaberrima, assembly GCA_009936505.3. Classification (NCBI taxonomy): domain Eukaryota; kingdom Metazoa; phylum Echinodermata; class Holothuroidea; order Aspidochirotida; family Holothuriidae; genus Holothuria; species Holothuria glaberrima. The sequence goes on from WURT03002118.1 coordinate 4,217, forward strand.
TTAGGGTCCTTTACTTTCAAATGATTGTTTTGAGCGTGAGTTTCCCATTAGTTATTTTCTTGTGCTGCTAGCACCAATGTGATAAGAGTGCTGTTCCAACAAACATTTAAAACAAGCATTTTAAGTTGGTAATGAACCTTATCAGTTAATTACACAGTTAACAATGTCTGTAAAATGTTGAAGAGTTACAGACAAAACAAAACATATCTTTTATATCATGAAATAGGTTTTTAGCAAAGTGTTTACTTAAGCTATAAGCTGCATGTTGACATTAAAGTCCTATCCGTCCAGCATGCAACGTTTATACATGTTTCTGCTCTTGTTTTAATTTAGATATAAAATACATTATACAATAGGCAGTATTGATATGTTTCAAAATTAGTGAGAAAATATTCCGTAATTAATGAAGCAAATAACAAACTATTTGTTTAATAAGCCATTTGTGTATAGACTATGTAACAGCTGAAGTTGACTCCAATAAGTGATTGAAGACTTGTGAATTCCATAAAAATTAGGGAAGCAGAGGGCACAACAAAAGTGTATAAGAGACAGACAAAATGTTATGTCTAATTAAATGTGTACGTAATGCTGAGTACTACATCTTGCGATAATTCTACTGCTTTAAGACATGCCATTGCTTTAAAATATGGGCTTTTAGAAGAAAAAGGTTCTTCATTTTTGACCTTGATGTAGAATACTTTTCTGTGGACATAAGATTATTATTTACTTTGAAGGTATATCTTTTTTTCATAGCCACAGATCACGATTTAATCATTAGTTTTAGTCAGCCAGTGGTCATGACAGAATTGAAACTTGTTCAAGGTATGAAATAAAACATCATTGATATAACTAGAAAATTAGGTTTAAAAACTGTAGACAAAAAATCCTATCTCAACGTTTTAAAAACAGGAACATATTTTCAAAATCATTTCGTCAAAAGTATTTTGTCAAAATCTAGACCATCAGGTGAATACAGCTTGAAACAAAAGTTAATCTCCCTTCGCTAGGCCCGTTTATGATGCTAACTACACAAACGATGACTAATCTTAATTACCATGACAGCTGTAAACTTAAATTAGTTACAAAAGAACGGTCACCCTTGCGACTCCGGCAGAAGAGAAACAGCTTGCTTTCAAATTATTAACAAGATACAAAAAACGTTTACTAAGGGACTATTGCAATTGTCATTAACATGTGTTTTTTATGAAAAAAATGTTCGTCATGATTTTACCCATTTCTCAATGTGCATATTATTATTTCTTTTGAATATAACGTTTTCTACCTGTAGAGCAAAATTTACTTAGTAAAAGAACTTCAAAAAATCTGGTAATCTTTAATGACGTTATCAATTTAACTTTTGTTGTAAAGATTTATAATTTTACCATTCCAACTTAATAATTTTCTCTTTCCAAAATGGATGCATGCTATTCTGTAACAATCAACCGCTTACTTTCAAGTCTTTTTTGAACATCAAGAAGAATTAATGCAAAATTGTTACAGCACAAAAAAGGAAGTTCAGTAGCGTAACTTCTATGGGCTCGGACCGTGCTGAGCCAGGGGCCCCCTATACCAAAAGAGGTGCCCACTACACTGATGCACAGAAAAAAGCCAGACTTATTAAATTCAAGATCAAAGAAATTGTGACTGTTCCCACAATATTCCTTGCTTCAGAAATGGAAATGAGCATTGAGTTCTTTGGACATATCAGCAAGGTATCGAACTCTTCGCGCGCTCCGCGCGTACCTCCCCGCATGGTAGTGTTTACTATCGATACCGTCTCAGATACATTTGCATTATGTGGGTTTCATACAATTGCGCCACTTGTTCTTGTGCATTGGAGTCAATACGGAAGAGCAGCGCATTGCAAGAATGCAAAGTAGTGGAATCCAGGGGAAGACTCGCTTTTTAACTGCCTGATGCATATTTTCTTATGGGGACGATTTTCAAGGCAAAATTCGACGAGCTTCGCGCGCATTCATCACGGTACACGGTATCTTATAACTATTATTGGGGCAACAATACATTATGTAACCAAAACACTTTTCCCATAAAATGTACAACTTCGACCTCTTTAGGGACCCCGCAGCAGTGGAGAATCTTAGAGCAATGTTATGACATGAGTAGCATATACGGTAACATTTGCAGTTGGCATTGTCGTTACACATTTTTTATAACGAGTGTCATGCCACAGCCAAAATATCACCAAATAATGACAATTTATATGCTTGTAATTAACTGAAAGATTTACCTAAGATACCTGCATTTTGCATCTAAGCCACCTTATCTAAACAAGAATTTTCAACGGGAGGAATTGTCACTTCTCCACTTGGACACCACACCTTTCCTTTACAGTCAACCAGAAGTAAGAATTCACTTAATTGTGATAGTTTTCTAATGTATGATCAGTTCGAAAATTTGTCAAAGATAGCACAATTTTGCATTTAAGCCATCTTAAATTTCCAAATCTTGCTCAAAAATGCACAGTTTACACCGACCTCCTGGCCAAATGTATCTAGGGTGGGCTTGAAGCACCATCTTCTATAGTGCCCCCCCCCCTCATCCAATCGCCAACCTCTGACGGCGCCATTGGACCTCCTGATATGGTGCCCTTTGGGACCAGGAGCTGGGGGCCCCAGGATTATTGTTACGCCGCTGAGAAAGTTTACTACTTTACAGCAATGTTCATGATAGTATACCAAGGATACGTTAATGTCACCCAGAACATCTAAGAATTAAAATATTTTAACTTTCATCCATTGTTAGAGTTGTACGCTTTGACATAAATTTAAACTCAAAATAAAATAGCTTCCCCGAATACTGCAAAAATCTATGCTTTCTCTCTTTCATAGAATTTAGAAACCGTGCAGTAACAAAAAAGTAATTGTGACAACCATGAAAGTTTTTTCTTCCTAAACGTCAGCTTACGGTATGAAAATTTAGAGCTAAAAAGATTTTTTTTCTTTCACTTGATTATTGGATTTAACTTGAACAACGTGTTTCTGATCGTAGAGTTTAAAGGTGCGCAGAAACTTTTTACACCGTATTAGAAATGGTTCCTATTTTTGATTCTTTTGAAAACATTATTTACTCCAGATATCTCATTTTTGTTGTACCCCATGTACAGTGTGATACGGAAGTTCCTGATATGAAAAGTGGGCATTGGTAATTCACTGAATATATATTTTCGTTCTCGTGGAAAAATCGATAATGTATTTTTATACTTTTTTTCTCGAGGTGAATAATGCAATCTTCCGTCTGCAAATCTGAATGAAAAAGCCTACCGTCCTGTAAAGAAGTATCCTTTGTCGACTCAAGTTTGCTAAATCATAGCATTATGCCTGGCGTATTTCACATTCTGTCTTCTCCCATAAGTTTGAATAATTACATGAAAACAATAGTCATAGAGGCTTTTTCTCTTTAAATGTCTCCACTCTTAAAACTACGGTGATCTGTTTCTTAGATAAATGAATACAGATGCAATGTGACTTATTGGACGATGCAAAATATCCCTGACCCTTTTTCTGTATTGGCCTTTGTTGCTGCCTCAGTTGGTTGACGTTCTACAATCTACTTTTCTAAAGACCCTGCCTTTTAAAAGGTTTTGCAGCGTATAGGTGCGGGTGGAGTTACTGTACACAATGAATGGCAGCTCTTTAAGTGAAGAGCGTATTTTATTATGTTTTAGAAAAAAAAAACTCCAGTTAACAGGTAAAGGCTCCAATTCATATTATCATTCCACTTAAAACCAATCAATTTGATGATTGTAAAACTTTAATTTCCACCCGTTAACACCGTGTACTGAAGGCTATGCCGTTAGTCGTCAAATTGGCAACGCATTTAATTGCCCACACGATAATTGTGTTATGATCAGTTTTACATTTCGCTAAAAGGGTTATACATTTCCACGTACCTTGCAAAACTCACACAAAAGTTAAAGCGATCGTTGAAATCGAATAAACATGAAAAAAGGTGATGCATTTCCAAAGAAAGACATTTTTTCTCTATTTCCTCTCTCAAAATGTAGGAAGGTAATGTCAATCTAGCAGGTGCTACATCGGACAAACGTAAGTTTCTTTTTATATGCCTGGAATCTGACAATGAGTTTCGTATTCAGTTTAAGTGACAGTTCTTCTGACATTCAACTGAAAATATAGCAACAGGTTTTTTTTTTAAATTTTTCGGATCAACGGGCGAAAGAGGGTCATTGCAGAGAAAAAAGAAGAACAACTAGGAATTACCATTATGTTTATGAGATAGAAGCAAAAAGGGTTATAAAAATGCTGTTCCATATTCTTTCCGAAAACGGGTATTCGTTTGTTTTTCTTTTACATCACGCGCCTCAAAAAAGTATAGAAGGAATAAAATTATCAAACAAAGCAATACTCCCCATGGGGACATACTTTTTATACTATTTACTTTGTTTAAAACTGTTTTACTCCTTCCTTTCAGTTGAAAAGAATTGCTGAGTAATGTTATACTGTAAACCAATAAAGAAGAGAACTGTTAGGTAATAGGTACAAAAAATAAAATGAAGTGATGGATCTTGCACTCTTGAAAAAAATATCTATTAGTAACCGATATGTGTGTCATATACTTATCCAAATTTTGCACACTGATGATTAAATCCCTTTTTTATTCCTTTGAGTAAAATTAAAGCTCTAATATAACTTTAAGAAATTGTTAGAAAAGTCAGAAATTGAAATTATCCAAATATTTAATTTGACCAATTTCCTTCTTGTCACGGTTACAGTTTATTTCTTCTATGGACGTCCTTCTTACCCACGAGACTGCAAGGAAGTCCGTGATCAATGCTCAGTGAAAAATTCAAGTGGGGTATTTGTTATAAAGCCAGATGGATATCCTTACCCATTTGAAGTATACTGCAACAATAATAATGACTCCGATGGGTGGACAGTGAGTTGGCATGTTTTAATTTGTTGTGATATTTTTCAAGCTTCTCTAGGTGCACATTTTCATCGTTAACTGCTGTACAGAAATATAAATGGAAGTAACCCTGTACGTTTCTACTGCCTACCGATCTCACATTTCTTGTCACTTTTAAGACGATTCAACAACGATGCTTTATAACGATATAAGTTAAAATATAAATATGTTTTGCAACCTCTGCATAAGAATGTGTTGGATAAAAAGTCAAAATTTTTTTTATAGAAATACTCATCTTTAAACATATTGAAAGAGAGTATACTTCGTTATACACATACCATTGTTTAGAAAGCATTATATCTTGTAGAAAAGTGAATTCCACAATTCCAAAGCACCTTTCTACGATAATGACGTTTACACAAATTAAACTAGCAATGTGTTACACCATTGCCCTAATTGTAAGTTCTGTGACCTATTCCCACCTTCATAAATTACTCCTTTATTTTCTACACGTTTTGGAAAGTAACCTTTTCTTGAAAAGTCTCCCAAAACGTTCCTAGGAGAACACTGCAATGCTTGATCCATATTGTCAAATCATTTGCTTCTTATAATGTGCCTGGTATGTCACCTCAGCGTTCCGCTGATAGAGGGGCTAATGTCGAAGGGTGGTGAGGAAAATACACTGTTTGGTATACACAATAATAGTTTACATCGTTTATATAGCACCTTATACACTACGTCTCAAAGGGTGTTACAAAATTAAATGCTAATCCTGGTTCACGTTTTATACTTTTTGTTTCGTCCGCAGGTTTTTATGCGCCGTTTGGATGGTTCTCTAGTTTTCTCACGGAACTGGACGGACTACAAGAAAGGGTTTGGTTTTTTAAGTAGTGAGTTTTGGCTTGGCAATGAAAAACTTGCCTTCCTGACAAACCAGAAAAGATACGAGCTTGGTGTAGATGTGACGATTTCCAATGGATTACGGTCTTTCATAACGTACAGTCACTTCCGCATCAGAGATGAATGGGGAGACTATGCACTAGCTACCTTGGGGATGGCAGACGTACCTCCGGGTACGTTTTTATTGCTGTTTTAAGGCTTTATTCAATTAATAAGTGTCCCTGCAATACTTAAAGATAGACACTCATCACCCCAAGGTATATTTTAGTGTGGGTATCAAAATTCTCAGCTGGTGACTGTCCTTTGATTGACATCAAAGTTTGAACATTCAAAAGGTGCAGACTAGTTCACATTCCACACAATGCAGAGAGGGTGCTTGGATTACACGTACCCTAGGCCTACATATGCTCATCGGGACATGGCCTTAAGCAAAAAAATACGGTAGGTTTGTGTTTGCACAAGGAGGAGTTTTATACAGTTATGGAAGAAGCTACAAGTTACATAGTTGGGGAAAATGGAACTATCTGATAGGATGACGAGAATTGCACTTTACGTCAATGCGAACGCGTACTCACAAACGTCTATCTATGTATCAAACAACTATGGAATAAGGAATGAGATGGCAAATTAAATAAAACTATAAATCAGGGCTTTGTCCTCTACAGGTTTCATTCCGGCGACTTGTCCAACCAACATGATATACGCAATCTGTACATGTGAACGGACTTGCGAAACCCCAACAATCTGTCAGAATAATTGCCAGGAAGCAAATAGATGCGTCTGTCCTGATGGATTCTTCTTGAAAGGAGGTGACTGTGTTACTCCTGAAGAATGTCAGTGCTATTCTGGAACCGCTAAGAAAGTCATTCCGGTAAATATGTAAATACAGAATTATCATTGTTTTACTACCAAATCTTCCCAATAATGCACAATTGTTTTCCCTTCAATCTTCCTCCCTTATATTAGTTTAACTAAGGACGACCATCTAGCCTAAAAACCAAACTCAAATTGACGGAACCTCCTTCCTAATGTACTCAACAGCAAAGTGACTAGTTTCATAAGATGTTTTTGTGCTTTTTATGAGATGTTAAGTAAAAGCGTAATCTATCTGTTCGACGGCAAACTTTGCTGATAGCTAGCTTCGATGTAAAAGTCAAGCGGTGATGAAATTGCAGAAAAAATTATTACGTACGACTCAAGCTAACTAAAGCATGTTTGTTATTTGGAAATATGCCCTTCTTCCTTTTTTACGGATTTTTTAACCTAGATGGGCGAGTCCTTTGTCAACCACCAATGTTCAACGCAGTGTTTATGCAGTGAAAGTGGCTTGGCATGCAGTAATTACGGTTGTGATTCTAACGCAAGGTGTATAAGTTCCAGCGAGGGAGGACAATGTGCTTGTAATACTGGCTTCATAGGTGACGGGCGAGATTGTCGGCCTATGTGTTCAACCAACATGATATACAAGACTTGCACATGCGAGAGGACTTGTGACGCCCCGCAGTCTTGTCAGAATAATTGTCAAGAAGCAAGTAGATGTGTCTGTCCTGATGGATTCTTCTTGAGAGGAAGTGACTGCGTTACGCCTGAAGAATGTCAGTGCTATTCTAGAACAGCCAACAAAATCATTCCGGTAAATATGTAAATACAGAAATAACATTGCTGTTCAATCGTTACTTTCTAAGGGCTCGTAACGTCGAATGACTAAATAACATTGACTGAAACTCACCCGATTTTATCACAGGAATATAAGAACTTACATAAATATTTGTATATTGCTTCCTAGTTCAGTTATGATGTAAACGTACTAACCGGCTTAACTGACTAGTTTAGGCAGAGCAACCGAATTTTTAATGATGAGATAAGCACCTTGGAGGTAATTTCTGAAATTGCTACCGAATTTGACAGAGGAAGAACAATTTACCGTTTCAGCAATTTCTTTACATTTATATCTGTATTCTTTTAAACGGTATTTAGCATTTTCTATCCTTTATTCAACATAGGTTGGACAATCTCACATAAACAGCCAGTGTTCACAACGGTGTTCTTGTAGTAGAAGCGGTTTGTCATGCAATAATTACGACTGTGATCAAAACGCAAGGTGCACAAGCACAAGGGAGGGAGGGCGCTGTGTTTGTAATACTGGCTTTATCGGTGACGGGCGAGGCTGTACTTGTAATACAGGCTACTTGCTGGACCAATCGAGTTGTAGACGACCGAAGGATTGCGATGAAGTTTCCTCTGTTGAAGGTTACAGTGGTAGTGGGTTGTACGACATCTTACCTTCCAACTGGCAGGAGTTCCAGGTGTATTGCAATATGTCAGGAGGACGCTGGACGGTACGCATCTACGATATGTAACGACAGCCAAGTGGCACGCTACCTAACAAATCGTATAATATGGGACGAATGCATTTGCACATAATATTTTATGTCTGCAGAAAGCTATAGCACTGGCATTTCATGACAAGCCTGGGCGAAGAGTATGTAATTATACTTTCTAACAGATAATTTGCTGTTCTTTCAGAGTTTAGATTGCATTTTAAGTGTCGTATTTGCATGATTTGATTGTTTCGTAAAGGAGTAGACTCTAAAAAAGTCCGGTTCAATTTGGACCAAAACACGAATCAAATGGACATTAACCGAAAGCTGGTCCCAAATGTGATAGCTTCGGTCCAAAGCTAACCACTGTTTGTCCAAAGTTTACCAAAGTAGGTCTAATTGTGAGCCAGATTTCAGTTCCATGTCCACACGGCGGATTCTGATCAAATTTTAACCGGACGTAGAGTACACAACATAGTACTCGGTAGCCTATTCTCTAGGTTTTAGCAAGTCATAATTACGTTGTTACACATTTCTTCTGCTTTAAAAGGTAAATATCTATGTTCTCAGTAACATACTTAGGTCATTAATGTTTTTGTTAAAATACACCATGCAATACTAATGTTTTGTTGAAAATTCATGTAACAAAAGAACTCTCATATGGTAACCGAAATGTGTCTTGAAAAAGAAATGCATTTCATTATCTTATTTTAGTCACATTGTGTTCCCCAGGTTTTACAGAGACGAGTTCCTGGATCCAGTCGTAACTTTTTTAATAACTGGTCTTCTTACAAACGTGGTTTTGGAGAATTGGATGAAGATTTTTGGCTTGGAAATGATAAAATACACTACCTGACTAGTCAGAAAAACTATCAACTTCGTATTGATATTACGGACTCTGCGAATAAAAACTATAGAGCCCAGTACAACGGATTTCGTATCGGGAATGAAGGCAGCAAGTATCGAATAACGGTTCTTGGAACGTTTAGTGGAAATGCAGGTTTGTGAAAATAAAATAGTAAAACCTCTTAGTATATACTATTTCTACAGTTTGTTGAAAAGTCTAGAATTTGTGTTAAACGTAATGCGGGAGCTAATCATTCACTTTGCACTTTTTGAAAATTATGTTGCGATTTTGCTGCTGCATTGATTCAAAAGTAGTTTTTTTACATTTAAATCAAAGATACTACACTCTAAAAAATAAAGTGCTGATTTTCGCCCTATTTTACAGCACCTTGAAAGTGCCCCATAACGGACAGCACCCCAAGTGCTAAATTTGCACCTACTTAGGTGCTATTTTTTCAGCACTTTACAGTTGCTACGTGGATTTCATCATTTTGATATATTTGATTTGATAAATTTATTTACGTTTATTAAAGTGTTTCGTACCATGCATAATCAATATCATGGAATGACGCCATGACCTTTCTACATTCTATCGTAGAGTCAAGGGGCGCGGTGAGTCTTCTTTTCCAAAGTAGCACATTTTATTGACGTTTATACGCCGAGGTCATTAAAAACTATTCAAAGTCATGTTTACAGTTCTTCGGTAATACGTAATAATCGCTTTCAATATACATGCTATAAATTATATCATTTACCCAGTCTTAAAATTTTCAAACAGGGGGAATTAGTAGTTATTTGATTCCTAACTAAATGATAGACTCAAATACATTTGTTGTCGAAATTGAAATCGTTGAAGAGAAAATTATCTAGATAAATAAGCCCCCTCTACCAAACCGGAATATTCCATTACTTCCAAAATGCTATCAGCACCCATGAAATGTTGTGCATTAGCACCACACAGGTGCTTAAAACAGCACTTCAGGTGCTAATTTAATATCAGCACCTGTTAAGGGCTACCATTTTAGCACTTTAGTTCTTAGAGTGTATGCAGCCCTCCTGAGCTAATATAAAAGAAGTCGAATGGAACCTAAAACTAGACCCTTTAACCCCTTAAGGTAGTTGCATGTCCAAAGGGTAAAAATTAAAAATTGTTGACATCATTTATAGAGGTCGATTACATAAGCGCAAACTGTATACCCTGAAAGTTACATTTATCACTTTCTCTGACTAACATTTCAATGAAAAGTGGAATTAAAATGATAGCGATAACCGCTTACAACTTGGAGATAAGTGCAGTGAAGGTGTCATACAACAAATTATACACATAACATACCACATACTAGTCTAGCTGCATAGACAGGTTTTGACTGCGTAGATTGTCTGCCTCAGTTCCTTTTCGACTTATGTTTATCACTACGTTTTCATCCTCATTGTTTCACAAGTGAAGCGGCAATTGCACCTAAAATGGCTGTTGTTCCTTTTCCCTAATAAAATATGTTAGCAAAACAAAATTAATAACTTAGGTTTGGTAACCAAATGTAGTTAATCAGGGCCCTGTATATTTCATAACATCTGTGAAATGCCTAAGGTGGAGTCAGTGCTTGTTAAGAGTCCCCAGACAATAATTTGAAAACTAATGGTGACAAGAGTTTATAAATTTCTGTTTATTGACGGCAATGAAACGATGTCTTCCATCATGAAAACGTTTGAAACTTTCTTTTAACATTTTATGGTCCTTAAATTACACCTCCAATCTATTAGTTTCAACTTTGTATCGCACTATCCTTTAAATTTATTACCAAATGCTGTTTTAAAGTAATCATCATTTCAACGCTTTGTTTCCATATGCAACATATTTTACACATAAACTGTAATAACATGCATTATATTTGTGGATACTTCACGGTGATTGTGACATGAGTAACACAAGCAAAACGCTTCAATTAGGGCACATGTTGATAACGATACATTATGCCAAGTTCTTACCCCACGGCAACTATGCCTAAGGCACAGATTCTCCCATGAGCCTAGGTTATATTGTATTAAGCACAAGTGTCACAAAGTGAAATATAAGGCAAACGTATTGACAAAAAGGATGATTGTCGTGGTTCTATAACTTAAGGTGTTCCTAAGAACCATTGGAATATTTTGTTCCTTATAAGATGTTACAAGCATGCAAAATTAATATGGATTACGTGAAAACAGCTGCATGTAACAAATCATCTCGGGAGACATATATTCATAACCCCCGTAACTTTAGTGGGTTTAATGGTGGAAAGAGTGATAGGAGTTTTACTGTCTTTGGAAATATCAAAATCGGGTAAAATAGCCTAAGTTCATTTCAAGGCAATTTAGGTCTGGTTTGGGAAAAAATCAAATTGGAATTTATAAGCAATGTGATAAGAAGAAAAAAAAACATGGAAGCTCCTGTTAATATCAGCTGTGTCAAACTATCTTTAACAGGTTATGACGCTATGAGGGATCATCTTAATCAACCATTTACTACACATGATCATGACAACGACAACTGGGTTGGATCCGGGTGCCGATATTATCGTTTTCGTTATTATTGTTATTATTGGTATTACTATGATTATGATTATTTTTTACGCAACTGTGCCAGAATACATGAAAGTGGATGGTGGTACAAATACAGAAACAGAGTGTCTTCACCTGGTGGATGCGACCGCTCTACTTCTGCTCATTATTATTATTATCGATATTCCTGTTGCGAGGACAGTAATTGTAACAACTGTGGCTCCTATGCATACAGTTGCGCATTTGCAAATTTGAACGGCCGGGAAAGTGGAGACAACGGAAAAACTATATTTTGGCACGGTCTTAACGGAAACGATTGTGGTATCAAATACACAGAAATGAAAATACGCCCTCTTTAAAACTTGAAATATTGGTGGGAAAAAGATATATCTACTTGAAAATTGTTTGAAAAAGAGCTACATGGTTTTAATTTATCACGTCTTCTGTTGCAGATTTTAAAACGGTTGTCACTAAACGTTTAGTCCAGAACATAGTTAATCATTTCACTAGGCATTCATGTTCGAATTACAAGTGGTCATGCAACGGAATGAAATATTGATAGAGTTTCGATATATTTCTTCTTTCTCAGCAGTAAACACACAAAAAGAAGTATTTTAGTGTTTGCTAATGCGCTTTAATAAAACGTTAATACAAAGTTATGAAATTAATACTTCTTGTCTGTACAACAATATAACGATTTTATGCAGTCGCAACACAGTTTGAAATTATTTGAAATGTTTGCTAATAAGAGTGTTGATTGTTACCGTTGAAAATCCAACAAGGTTACCGGAGATGGTTACTTTCCAATCATTAACCGATTTCAAAATGTTGTTCATATTAGTAAATACACTGAAATTTAAAATAGTACTCACAGTGGGGAACACCCACTTTAATTTCAAGTACTTTTTATGTTAGTGACACTAAAGACATAAACAAGACTGTTTATCCAATTTTATGTTTGAGACAGCAAACACAAGCTAATACCTGAATACCTTTGCACCGTTATGTGACAGTTTGGCTGTGACATGACACCCGTTTTAGAAAAAAAAGTATAGCGACAAAAGCCTACATATTCTCAATCTTTCACATCACTCTGTTGGCAGATATGCTAATCGGGATATAAGATTGCTGAAGAACCCCTCCTTGATGCAAGGTTCCTACAGAGATTGGAGATTTACCTCTGGTTTTCGAAAAATTGTTTTGGTCAGAATGTAAATGCCCTAATTAGGTCATGAGGTAGTACAAACGTGTATGAATGTGTCGACATT
>WURT03002161.1:0-10510 GCA_009936505.3 Holothuria glaberrima
ATTACAGTTTACAGGTGAAATAAATATGGATTGAGCATAGTTGCCTATGGTCAGCTTACTGGGGCTACGGTGGGGAACAAATATTTTCTCGAACTACGAGGAACTTTAGCCCAAGAGTCATATTTCCACCTCCCATAAGAGCCAAGACCTCGTTTCTTACAAACTTGTGCCATTTTGTAGACAAAGGGTATACGTGAATTAAATTATTTTATGCAACTATCTTCGAACAAATGTTCATGTCGGGTCTACGCCGGCGGTACTAATTTGACGCCATGAAGTTAATCAAGGACCTTAGTGACGTATTCTGCCTTAAGCCAATCATGCATGTCGGTGATTGATCATGTGACTGTTCTTTGTGATACATGTAATCACTGGCCAATCAGAAGACATGCCCGCTAACTTTAAATCGCCGACGAGCTGTGTAGGTACGCCGTGTCTAGCACTTTCATCTGCCAGCAGGTGCCGCACAGTACATACCGACATATCTGTTTGCGTGAAAATCGTGTTCGTCTTAGAGATTGAAAGGAAATTGGGGCGAAGGTGGAACAAGAGAGTCGTCATCGAAGTTTTTCAAGAGCCATTGGATAAGGTAATTTCATTTGGTTTTTCATAGTCCCCCCCCCCCCTCTCTCTCTCTCTCACTCTCTGGAAGGTACTTGTTGTAACATCAGTTAAGTCTGATATAGTTATTGTAACTTTTCACATTAATCTGGTCAACCAAACCCAGGCCTTATGGCTTTGAAATAATCGAAGTTTCAAAGCCAACTTTCTGTGAAATTATTGCAATAAGGTTTGGAATATGGAAAGAGTAGTCTGCAATATGATTGTAGCGGTAGGCCTACAACTGGAATACATATCCCATCAAATGAAAAAAAAAAGTTACCAAGATCAAAAGTAAGGTTACTAATAAATGCATCGGCACGTCTGTTGGAAAAATGCAGGGTCCACCTAAAATTGCTTTTATTTTTATTTATTTAAACGTTTGCTTAAAAAGAGGGTAAAACCCGGTTAGCCGACGCCCCCCCCTCAGTGGCGTACGCAGGATTTGTCTAAAGAGGGGGGCATGCAGTTCCGAATTTTCCGAAGACGTTTGTTTCTTCTTTTTTTCTTTTTTTTTTTTTGCTTTTTTGCACTTCAGATGTTGTTCATGTCGAAGATTTAGGTGCCCTTACATGCGATGTGGTGCCAAATATGCTACATTTTGAAGTACAGTTTGTGTTAAAAAATATTTACGTATTTTTAGGAACGAAGAAAATGGAATCCGTGAGGGGGGCCATGGCCCAATGCCCCCCCCTGCGTACGCCGCCCCTGATCAGCTACAATGGCTTCTTGCGTATTGTGGTAGAGAAAATTTTCATACCTTTACAACCATTATTTATATGTACTGAATGATAGACAATTCAATATTGTGCATCTGCGTAACGCCATCAATTTCAGGCAAGAGCTAGTAAGGTTCTAGGAGAAAGAAATTCACGGCTTTGCAGTTTCAATTATTTTCAAATGATGAAACATTCGTAACTGATGTAATGTGTCGGAGAAATAAAGGGATCTTACCCCATATCTTCGTACCTGCCAGGCAAGTTCATAAGAATGAAAGGGACTAAGGGATGACTTATTTTTAGGCTTTCTGTTACGATTGGTAGAATGCCGTTCTCAATATGGTGTTGATGGTTGTGGTAAGTAAATTATGTTTCAAGCATACAGTGTCCCAAAGGAAATATTTTGAGAACGACTCTTCATCATTATTCTGGCCAAATTGGAACTTTACCTTCAAAAGAATCCTGTTCTATACAATATCTGAAGACAGAATGTACAAACCGACAAGATATTAGGCAAGGTCCAAGAAAAGTTCTTGCCATGGTTTTTTGTGAAATTGAATGGTTTAACAATGATAAAAGGTAAGCCGACTAGTAGGCCTACTTGGGATTCGGCCTACTACTAGTTGTCTTTGCCTTTTTACTGCAGTGTAAACACAGTATTTCCCTTCAAAGATTTAATCTTGGTTCATCGTGATTTCGGCTTTGCTATACACAGTAGGGGTAAATAAAGCGACGCGGGTGATTATACCAAGCCTTATTGTTTGACGCGGGTATTTAAACCGAGTCGTATTGACAGATGAGGATGATGCTAGCACTTACTATCAATTGCACCTCATTAAATAAAACTTCCCTAAAAGCGTCAAGGGTAGAAACACTACTTCTTTGTCGATAATAGGAACTCTATTCAGAAACATAGATTCGGATAGTGATAGCACTTGCTATTCAAAGGCGTCACATCGAATAAACTTTCTCTCAACGGCACGAAAGAGCAACAGACTTCTTTGTTCATTAATTGGAACTCTATTCGGTGACGTGGGAGGCTATACCAAGCCCTATTGTAGGACATGTGTATTTAAACCGAGTTGTTTGTTGATAGATTTAAATGGGGCGATTACTTGGAAAGAGCAGTAACAAACTCTGTAACTCTATTCAGTGACGCGGGCGATTATACCAAGCCGTATTGTAAGACGCGGGTGATTTTGTCACATTTATAGGAGCATGGCTCAAAGCGAGATCTTTCGATTAAAACAGAAATACTAAAATTGACAGTATACGGTGACAACAAACCAAAAAGAAATATTGCCCTTCAATTAAGTATCCTTCTTTCAAAAAGTCATAGGCGTGGGGGGGGGCTGAACCTTGTTTCAGATCACCGTCCCGAGGAAGGGGTCTAAGGGGGTACCCCCTCCCCTTTGGAAAATTTTTTGAAATATGAAGGTTCCTTGTATGCAACCTGGTGCATCATTTCTGGACAAATTTTAAGGTAAAATAATGCAAAGTTTTGACTTTACTTACAGAAGAGAAAAATAAAGGGTTTTCCTCCATGGAAAGTCGGGTGGCTGAAAAATACTTCCTCCCCCACAAATTTCGCTGGGGGTGGTTCGGGTTGGAATTCTTTCGTCTCCTTTGCATTTGATCAATGAAACATATGCTGATAATTTTAAGTCAATGAGTCATCCAATAATTTGGATTAGGGAGACGGAAAACCTTTTCTCACCTCCCAATGTTTTGTTAACAAACGTAATATGTGCTGTTATTTGTGTAAAACGAACAGACACTGTGTAGGGAAACATACACATACCATATTTACAAATGGTCTTTCAGCAAACCGTAGTTTATGCGGGGGGGGGGGGTAGGGGCTTCTTATGTAGTCCTGACAGAATTTTTCAAGTAATTGCAGGCTTTCCCAAAAGGAAAACAGCCTACTGTAGGTTAAATGTTTATGGGAGACTGGGGTGAGGTGTCTCTAAATTTAATGATCGGTGAACATCTCTTATGATCGTTTTTGCTAAAAAAAAATTCGCAGACATAATTAATTTCAAATAAAGATGCATGTATTTAATGGAATATTCCAGACCCTTATATATTTTAACACTTTAGATGAGGAACTTAATCCCAGAATTGTAGTATTCACATGTTCGGTTCTCGAGATGTTAACAGCCGAATTTGTCTCATTTTCTCCCAGAAGCGAACTTGGAAGCAATTGTAAGCGTGACATTTCACCATTGATCGTGTTCTGTATTCATGGCCGTACGGGCCAGGGGAGGGGATGCGGGCGGCCACCCCCAAATGTCAGAAACCTGACTAAATCGGGTAGATATTTTGTCTCAATTGGGCGGAAAATTGGACAGTTAAATTCTATACTCCATACTTTAGCAGGGGTGGCACCATGGTGGCTCTCAAGAGGACAATCACTCTATTTAGAACCCAAAATTTTCGGCGCGTTACGCGCGCTTTAGAGTCACTCCCGTTTCTTCAATAGTTCCATTCAACATAGCCAGATAACATAACTTTTAAGCCCTGTCAACCTTACCAGGTAACATGTAGGCAGAGTACGCATGTTATGCAGAGGTCGTAAATTTCATCCCATAACGCAAAGCCTAGTTGCTGTTCTCTAGTTTGAGTCATGCGTAAGGGTCAGTTGGTGAGCGACTCACTGCGGAAAGTTTGGCTATTTCATCCGGTAGTCCAGGTGGTGACGACACAATGTATTTTATCTCCGATACGGTCTACAACCCATACGGTTTTTATTTTTTCTCTTTTTCTTAATGATAACCTAGGCTATTGTTTTGTGTAAGCCCCCCTCCCCCCCCCCAAAAAAAACAAAACAAAAAAAAAAATTGCACGCTTTTCACAGTTTAGATTCCGGTCAAAACAATGAATCAGCGAGTATTTTCCTCTAGTGTATACATATTGTATGCAATACATGCCCCGCAATGGCATGTTATCGTACACAGGTTTTCTTCCAATCCCCCTCACCAACTTCTTGACGTCATCGAGACTGTCGTGGAGTCTGGCCTCCCGTCGGCTCCTGTCGCCACCCATGCTCTGGAGTCGGGCAAAAATCACCGCCCTCCCTGAGAAAGACGGTCCCGTACCCCCATGTCTGTATTGTTCATTTTTAGACCACTGGTTTGGACCTTGAATTGGTTAGGGTTGCTATTTTGTCCTAAGGCTAAGTAAAGTTACACAATTTCAAAGCCCAGGATGTATAGTATGAATGCAACGGGATCAGTTTTGTTGTGTTAAATTGGATGTTAGTATAACTAAAGACTTTACTCGTTAGTAGGCTATGAATCCATGATATCACGACTGCTTGTTCCAGGATCACTTTTGACCACTTTGGAACCCTATTCGGAGACGCGGGTAATTATACCAAGCCCTATAGTATGCCGCGGATAATTAAGCCGAGTCGTGTTGAAAGATGATGCTGCTTATAGCTATAGCACTTGCTATCATCAAAGACACCCTCCGAAATGAAATAACACCCTCCGAAATGAAACTTCGTTCAAGGCCATGGAAGAGTTATCGAAACGTGTTCTTCATTTGGGCATTGGTTATTTGTTAACCCTGGGCCATGAACTGTGAAGCAAAAGAGTCGTCTTATTTCAGTCCCATTTACTTAATTTTCCTTCAAATAATAGAGTAGACGTAGTCAAGGATGGCCCAAGGGAGGAAAAGCCCTCCTGATTTTTTTTCGCCCCCAGAGGAGTTTCAAGTTGCCACTGACTTAATACATTTTTACACATTTTGCCCCACCCCTTGAAAGTCATTTCCCTCCCCCCTCCTGTACCTTGTCTAGCTACGAGCGTGGGTCACAGTAAGCTTGTCATGCCAATCGTCATCTATTCTTGATGAAAGTGACTGGGTTCAGGCTCATCTTGCTTAAGTGAGTAATTTTGGTTATGATCAATTGAAGGGCAATACCAGTTCAAAAAGGTTCTCGCTCATACGCAGAGAACCAATGCACCAAAAGTAGGTCGTTAAATTTATGGAAATAAAACTAACAAAATAGTGCCCTCTCTGCACATCACCCATTCGTAGAATAAGAAATGACTTCTGACTCCTTTCAAATACATGGGTCATACTATCCACGCTAAACAAACAAATGAACTGTTAAGGGGTAGGGCGGTGGTAGTACAGATACGGTTCATTGCGAAGAGACTGGGACTACAAGTTTCTAAATGTAGGCAGTGCATGGTTTCCTTGCACTGTCCCATGTACTGCCATGCACAATAGTCGTCTTAGTTTTACCCTTTTTATCAAAAATCCTTCGGTTATGGGCGGTTCAATACCGTATGCAATATACGTGGAAAAAATAAAATAAATGAAATAATGGTAGGGGACTGGGTTCGCCTGCATCAGTTATTTGCCAGCAAAACAGCCTACCTGAGGACATGTCACTACACGGCTGTTTTTTTTTTCGAAAAGATAGTACAGTATTTTATAGACCAATGCGCCCTATATCCGGCTTTGTTTCAGCAAACATCACACATAAAACTAACTAATAAAAGGAGAAAAATAAAGCGCCTTTGACCAAAATAAGATCTATGAATAAACGTTTATTGCGATTAGACGGGGATTACTTAACCCCAATGTATTCACAGGTGCGGGTTATTATACCAAGCCTCATTGTAAGACGAGGGTACTTAAACCGAGTCTTATGGATGGATGGTGATAGTGATAACATTTAGGCTATTATAAAAACGGACGCATCCAAATGAAACTTTTCTGAAAGGCATGAAAAGAGTACTAACAAATTCTATTTGTGAGACACTGGTCATTCACTGGGAGCCTAATCAGAAGAAGCAGTTAGTCAAAAGCCATCTGCATGATGCTGGTAGTCGGATTGATAGATGCTTACAGCACTTGATATCATCAAAAACATCTTAGCAAAAACTTCATTAAAGGGTATGGACGAGATATCGACTTGTATTTTAAACGTTGTCACTGGTTAATTTTTAACACTGATGCACGTGTTTTATGATGTACAAGAGTCGTCATGTATCTTATACTGACCCAAATTCCCCTCGGATAAGACAGTACACGTTGTCATAGTAAAACATTTGATAACATGGTAATAGGCCTACTTCGAAGGTAGACAGTAAGGAATTTGTGATGAACGAGTCTTGACTCCTCATTTTCCTATACATTTATGAGAAAGCGTGGCTATGATCAATTATAAGGCATTTACCAATTTGAAAATTAGGTCTCTCGCTCTTACGCCGACAAACGATCACTTCCCCAAAGAAGTATTTTAAGAAGTTATGGAATTGAAACTACCGAATTAGTGCCCTTTCCCCACACCACGTATATGCAGAGTAAAAAAAATATGGGATGGGATACAGATTCTGGAACTGAAAACATTACAACCCGTTATCAAAAAGCATGACACTATAGATGATTGTGTGTTTTATACATGTGTGTGTTGGGGGGGGGGGGGTGTATAAAAGACCCACGCGACTTTGCATTCGGCTTTTTCATCATACATGATCGAATCTTATAAAGCTTCTTTTCCGAAATCATCTCATCCAACGGACATGAAGTTCATTGCGAAGAGACGGGATTCAACTAAAAGGGAAATATTGCGTTTGTTTTACAGAAACAATTCAAATTTCTAAAACCAGTATTTATTGACACAGTTTGATGGATTGTTCAAAATAAGACAGCAGAGTAGCCGCCACTTTAAGAAATAAGATTCTCACAAATAGAAATTCAGTTATTGTGACTCAAGAATACTTTGCTCACCCGAGCTTTCAAAACTTCAAATGATGCAACTTCCATAACTCTCGTAATGCGTGACGTTTGAGAAGATGAAGCTATTGGCTGGAGTTTGCGCTTGAGACTGAATGGTTTGATAATGATAACAGGTATTTTCGTTGTATGTCATGTTGATGCATTTTAAACACAGTATTTCCATTTAAGTCCGATACAAAACACGAGTCTTGATTAATTAAGTCGAAAGCTATTCAGAGACGCGTGTGTTATACCAAGCCCTATTGAATGACGCACGGGTAAAAACATCGAGTCGTTTTGCTGGAGATGGCCGTTGCTATCAAAGACGCCGCATCAAATAAAACTTGGTTGCTTACTTCGGGATTGTGCACTGACCAGGGAGCGGCAACTTTTTGCACTGACTTACACAATTTATCGTACCATTATGCTACATAATTACAATGTAGGGCCTGTACAATATATACGCTAACGAGCGCCGTACTTTATAGACCAGTCTAGGACAATCGAAGTGTAGGTCCGGTTAGCTTGCACGACTACGGTTACCTTCGATTGGGTGTGGACAGTTACGATTTTTTAAGGTAGGCAAGTCGACGGCTCAGTTTTGACTCACTGCCAAACTTGCATGAATTATTCACTTTCGGAACTTCATTATCATTTCCCGGGTTCATTTTATTATTTTCCAAATTCGTATTTTCCAGACTGATGCAAAACACGAGTCGCACTAAACAGTGGATGTCTATTCAGAGACGCGGGTGGTTATACCAAGCCCCATTTTGTGACGTGGGTATTAAACCGAGTCGTCTTGATAAAAAGATACAAGTACTGAATCATTACTATCAAAGAGATCTCGTCAAATAAAACTTGCACCAGAGGCATGAAAGAGATATAACCGACTTCTTTTGTCAGTTTGTAAGACATTATTCACAGACGCGGGCGATTATACCAAGTCTTGTTGTAAGACGCGCCTGATTTCGTGGCATTAATATGCGCATAAGGCTTAAGCAGGTACTTTTAAACAAAATACCGGTAACAACATAAATCTGATACGTGGTGTAATGAAAACGAACAAAAAAAAAATGAAGGCCTTTTTAATCAAATTAACTAACCCCTGAAAGAAAATAAAAGTTACAAAATTTTATCGAAATGAAGCCAACGAAGTTAGCACACGTCTTTTCATATTCCAGCAACTTAAGCTAAGCGGGACATGAGTAGACTAATGCACAACTGCCAGGAAGGCAAGTCGACGGCCCAATTTTGACTCCCGGCCAAACATTTACATGAAGAGGATTCGTAGTACTTTGAAAAGTTCTTGTCTGTGATTTTTTTTAGATCTGTGAAAGTCGGTGAACTGTCTGTGAATTTCAAAAAAAAGCTGAGCAGACCGTGAAAGTCTTTGAATTTTGGCCATTCTTTTTGTTTCATGTAAGAAGTGCCTGTCAAGAATACAAAATGTCGTCTTAATTTTCCCTAAGTATTGGTCTTGACTGTACATTTCCCGCCTTCAACGTGACATCAAGTAGGCTTCGCAAATCACTATGATAAAGCAAGTCTTCGCTTGCCTCCAACAATTCAGTGAAATTTCGCTTGCCTCCAACAATTCAGTGAAATTGCTGGAACCTTACATTACGTACCCTTAACAAACTTGAGTGCATAGCCACTGGACAGGGGATAGGATTTACAAACTTCCTCCTCACCCCTCACCCATCACCCCTTTCGGTCCCCATTCAAGCTACCAAGAGAGAAATTTAAACGAACACCACACACATACAGCCCTCTGTCCCATCGAAGTTTTCAGATCTGAAATTACAACCCCCTCAGGAACCGCGGAGAGGGGGTACGTTGGCTTAAGCCCTGCCCTTTTTCTGCCGTGAGCATTTTGGGCCGCCTTAAAATGGAATAGTAGGCTTTATTTTCAAGAACATATTGGGCCGCTTCGATGATTATCTCTCTTACTTAAAAATTGGCTCCGCTGTCCCTGGCCATGCTTATAGTACAGTATATTTATCCACATTCGCTTTATTGGGATCTCATGCGATTCACATAGGCCGCCCAGCCTAACGGCATGGCCTTTTTATCTTGTACAACGTTAGGACTAAAATACAGTGATTCATGGTAACACGATAGGGAACGTTATTAGTTGTTCCGTCAAGAATAAAATACTTGAACGAGCTATCTAGTAAGTATAGCATGCTTTTCATGTAAAAGTGAATTGACTGAAAATTTTCAGTCTCTTTTTATTTTCTTTCTTTTTTTTTTTTATTCCAGTCCATGATGTAGGCCTAATCTTGGGTTGTGTATACATTGGTCTGAGTAACTTAACGTTATATTTGGTCGTTGAATCACATTCGACTCTTTGTGCTACGAAACCTAAACTGAATTATTCACCTCCCGAAATTCATTATCATAGTCCCGACTTCTGTTCAATTATCATTTGCCGAATTAGGTTTTTCGGTCTGCAAACACACGGGTCTCTACTAAATAAAAGGGTGGAAGTCTATTCATAGACGCGGGCGATTATACCAAGCCCCATTGTGTGACGCGGGTATTAAACCGAGTCGTATTGATAAAAAAAGTACTGAATGATTACCATCAAAGATTTCTCTTCATATAAAACTTGTCCCAAAGGCATGAAAGAGAAATAACCAACTTATTTGGTAAGACATTGGAACTCTTTTCAGAGACGCGGACGATTATACCAAGTCTTATTGTCAGACGCGCCCGATTTTGTGGTATTAATAGAATGCACATGTGGCTTAATCAGGTAGGCCCACTTTCAAACACAGTACCGGTACAACATAAATCTGATACATGGTGTAATGAAAACAAACCAAAAAGAAAACATGTACTTGATCAAATTAACTAAGCCTTGGAAGAAAAGAAAATTTAATTTTACCGAGATGATGCCAATGAAGTTAACACTGCATCCATCCTTTGCATCCATCCTTTACCTGAAGCATCCCATTATAGATGAAGGTCAAAGAAGTGGATCGAAGGTTCACTAGGCTTAGGATAAAAGTTAGGACTAAGGTAAACATACTGGCAAACGTTCGGTCTAGCGAACATTTAAATGAACCCTCACGGCTACCCGGGCCACAAGGTGACGATAATGCACCTTGTAGAATTATTCTTATCATTTGTCAATATTTTACTTCCAGCAAAATGTGGTACAGAATCGAATGGAGCGACTTGTACATAAGCGACTTTGGTGCATCTCAGATAAAGAATGTCGAGAACTGCACAAATCCGGGTGGTCCCCTGGACGTTGGGACTCAAGTTAAAGTGTATCGTCCATGTGAGAAGAAGTATTGGTTTGGAGAAATAATTCGCATCGCAGGTAAATATTCCTCTAGCTTTCGATGTTGATGCAATCAGAAACTATGTGATCATGATTGTGTATGCGTGTTTGTGCTTGTGTGTGACGCTAGCTTGTTGAGATCTTTTAGAATAGAAAAACT
>WURT03002172.1:0-16968 GCA_009936505.3 Holothuria glaberrima
AACTTGCTCAAAATCGGATTCTAGTCGTACAGTATATTTCTAGGACTGACAAAATCGCAATAGACATCATCATGTAGTCTGTAGACATACATATTTGGCGTGCATTAAAATATATTTTTTTTCTCGGTCTGTAAATTCATTTGGGGGGCAAGTGGGGAGCGAGAGTTTCAACTGGGGGCTCCCGCCCCTGCCCCCCCCCGCTGGCTACGCCACTGTTGTGGAAACTTGCATATACATCTCTTTCATTAAACAGAAGGCTATGCTGATCATGTGGGTACTTACATAATGTTATCTGGCTTGTCCTGAGTGACTATTATATTGTTCTTTCCCCCTGTTTCCATTACTACAATAGAAGAATATGATGACAAGAGAAGCTTTATTTCCCAGAAAGTTACTTCTTTTCATCATTTTTCATCGGAATGGGGAAAACATTAAAGATTCCGAGGCAACAATAAATGAACGTATCAGTCACAATACATGCAATTGGGTGAAATTAATGTTAAATGTTCCTTACATCCAGGAACTTACAAATAACACTAGACACCTTTCAATTTCACTTTCTCAGAAAAATGGAGATCATTAAATTTTTACGAGCAAGCAAACATTTGAATATATAATCAAAATTTAACCTTCAAAATGTCAGCAGTATACCCCAAGTCTCCCCTACCCATCCCCGCTCCGACTCCCAAAATAGCTGTTTTATACATCTTAACCTGTCTCAAACTAAATGTCTACAAAGTTAAGCCACACATACTCATACAACTAGATTTGATCACAATTGAAAGGCGTCACCCTAGTAGCGTCATGTTACTTGGACTCTTAATTACTAAGTGCTTAATTTCTGTTTGTTTTTATTTTCGAATTATAAATGTTTCCCCTTCCCTCCCCTCCTTCACCACTCACTGTGTCACGCACGTAAAACCTTACTTAGTGTATGCCCCCTTCTTCACAAGGCCGTGGCCGGCTCGACTTGAACCATTTGGTTGGAAACTGGGCTGTTAAACCTCATCTAACTAACTTCACCACCCACTCTGTCACGCACGTAAAACCTTAGTGTATGCTGCACTCATTTCAATCACACAATGAGTTGTCACATTACTATTTAGACCTATTTGACATGTATTGAATTACACTAGTGACAAAGATCATGTATCTCAATATTTATCAACAAACGAAATAAATGACAAACAGTTGTTACCACAAAAATGACCAGATAATAATAGAAAATGCACACGAAGATATCAATGATGTTACATTCCATGATGACGTTACTTACGTCGTAATGGTTCAACATGTATCCTGAGAGGACACCATCTGTATCACAGAATGGCCCCGAGCCAAAACAAAGAATGTCTGCAATCAGGTGCTCGCAATGCACAGATTGTAGATGATGTAGGTGACTAATAACTAGAAGTCACTGTGCTTACAAGTATGATAGCAGAACCTGTTAGAATGTTACTTTGGACTTAAAAAGAAAACTATTTTTCAAAACAGTTCAGAAATTTATAATTCACTCCATACAAAAGACTTGATTTTACCTAAGACGTGGGATAGGCCTAGTAGTTCTTTGATTTTACAAATAGTGTCATTTGTCGGCGTAAGTACATAGTGTAGTGAGGAGCTTAATCAGAGGTCATTTGTTATAACAACAGATGGAAGTATTCCGTTTTGTTGCACTCTGACATGTGTTGTTAGTACTATGGAAGTAGTAGAAGAGAAGTACTTCCCATGTTATCATCACTTACCTGGTGACAAGGTTGAAACTTGTCATTTGTAGCAACCAAGTAAGCACTTGACCTCTACCTAACTGGAGTGTGTGTGTGCGGTGTAGCGGCACGGCTGACAGTACCTGAGATGAAATACCTCCGCGTCCTGTGAATGTGTCTGTGTAATGTTACCATGGAGTGACTCATAGTGGTAGAGGAAGGTGATGATTCACCGGGAACACCGGAAGGGTATCCCCAACCCGATTGTGCAGAAAATCCAAAATTAGTCATCATAACATGTGAAGAAGTAAACAAACCGATTTGAAAGTTTGTCGTCATCAAATCTAACTGTTACTGATGGATGAGACCTATACCCAGTGACAATCACCCCACCGTCCTCCTCCGCCCCTTACGCCCGTCTCCTTTGTTTTAAGGGAAAATGCAGTCATTCCAATCAGAGTTAGTATGCCCCGTCACTGTAGTTCATAAATGGCCTATTTTGATCATGTGACAGTATTTTTGATAGTGAATTGTGAGATTCAAGGAGAATATCTCCTTGCTTTACCTATTGTTTGTAATAGTTATGTTCAAAACGTCTTCAGATGTGCTTGTAATGCAATAAAAGGAGATTTGCAAGAGTTAGCTGATTTTTCAAAGCAAATTTTGGGGCGACTGCCTATTGCATTTACGAGTACGTTACGTATTTTTATTAAGAAGGTAAACCCTTCAATGTTTACTCGTTTGTTTACATAGGTTACTTGTTATAAGTCACCATTATGAAAATTTGAACTAAGTTTCTATATCATTATATTCAATACATTAATAAACTGATTATTGTAATACTAAAGCTATTCTGATTACAATTAATTTAAGTTCACAAACTTCCCGTTCACAGTTCCTACTAATAAATAAAGAAAATACACTTTTTATGCCCTCATGATATAAAACCAAAAGTACTCCTGGTTGACATTACTTGCCGATTTGCAAATAAATGAACTTTTCCTTGGTGCTGGCCCAGGAGAAAATTTCAGTTAGCTAACGGGTGTTTGGTGTCGAGATTTAACTGTTACCTAACAAAACTAGTTAGAACCAGTTAAAACCTGTCACCACATACCCGTTACCCAACTTGAATTTTCTGCTGGAGGAAATACGATAACAGGATTTCACTCATGCAGATCTCAAAAACATAAATGTACCAACATACGGACCCCCACACACTCACACAGGGGTGGATCCAAGATTTCTCGAAAGGGACCCGAAAGATGGGGCAAGGGGTAATATGGTCACAGCATATATCGGAACATTATATAATGCAGTGTCTAATGACAAATATTCAAAGGACGAGAAGGGGTCCGCCTGCCTCCGATCTGTCCCCACACACATATCCACAGCTGCACTTGGTATACACACTCAGAAGATGGGACACAAAAATGCGCACTGTTTAGGCTCAATAAGTAACGAGAAAGGCGATTTTAGCGGTAGGTATACAACAAGTAAAAGTCTCTCTTCTCTTCCCCATGCTTTTGCGCCCCTCCCCCGGGCAATCATATGGCCACGGTCTTTGACACTGTGTGTTATTTTTGTGCTGTGACTAGCATGTTCATGACTGTATAACCGTACAGCTCCATAAAAAGAAAACTTGAAAAGAAGATTTTCATTTAACCCATTTGTAACCGTGGATGCAGTGTCATATACGTATGCGTTAGAAGTCAGGATGAACTGAGGAACAAAAAAGGATACAACAAATCTCCATCTCGTGGCAGAGTTTTGTTAATGCATCCAAACCACTGACTTCAAATAAAATGAACTAACCATCTTGTCGCCACCTGACCTAATGCATGTTTAAGTCTTCAGTGTGTTAAAGGGGCTCATTGAGTTGATAATGATTATTTTGTGACGAGTTTGAAAGAAATTATTGTATGACAATGTTTCTTATTTCTCATGTATCACTTCCTATCAGCCTATAGTAACCGAACTTAACTATACTTTTGTGGACAAGGATTACATATGATTAATACCCAATTGGTAAATGTGTCTGGTCACAAATTTGTAATAAATGATTTACATCCTTAGTTACCCTCTCATTTCCATTTCAGTTGAGTGTTAGATGTACAGAATCTCTTAGTTTAACCATTTTACTGTAAAGATGTGAGTAAATCTCAACATGTGTGAAAAAATAATGACTTTGTGAAGTAACTCAATAAGCCTCTTTAAGTTTGGACATACTCAACAAGTTGTTCAGGAAACAATGATGCAATGATAACATTTGAGACAAGGGACATGGGGGAATTTTCTTAAAAAAAAATTAAGGTACGGTAAATATCAAAGGTTGGCATTTGGCAGGAAGATTTTTCACATTTTTCTTCACGTTAAATATTGTCTGAATTGTTGCGGATTCATCACTAAAATACGCAGACGACAATAGCCCGGCGGCCAAGTTGGTAAGCCTCACTTTTGATGAAGCGTTTGGTCACATGACCTTCTGTCCATTATGAGAAGTCCACCATCCACATTCAGTCCTTTCTAATTTTAGTCTGCGGTATCATTCAATAATACTGCAAGTCATTCTCCCCTCCGACTAACAAATTGCTTATAGCCATGGGATTTCATTATTCGTCTAGGATATAGCCAACCTGCACCACACATGCCCTACAGTATTTACAAGGGGAACATAATTATTGTCCGGGTATTTCCATATATCAAGATAGGAACATTACTCAAAATTCATATTTCTTTCATTTTTCCACTAATGTGTTTTTTTTTTCAAATTCAGTACAAAAGCAGTTAATAAATTGTTTCTGTTCACATTTCTTTTACTTTGGTCGTTTTTGACCCTGTAAAATAACTTGGAGCAGACAGTCACGGCTGATTGAATTTTGAAAGCTGATCAAAACAGAAAAATGCAGACGGTTATAATCGGAACGGACAGACACCTAGACTATTTTGGGTGTATGCTTTGGGCCTTCATATAGTCTAGATATTATCTACGTCATTTGGTTGGCTTCTGAATCGGTAATTTGCTAACTAATTTTTGAATTTCTCACAACTCTACAGCTCGCATTGTAAAGAAATATGACCCTATCAATGAGGTATTCCTCAAGACGACTGCATTCGTACAAAATTCGACTCCTAAAAATAGGGGTATCGTTCCTTCGTCCGTACACTCTAAAAACAGTTGAGCAAACAAAGCACATGACAAATTGTTGGGGAAAAAAGTTGTTAAAAGTTGGGCAAAACATCACGATATTCCCTTATTACTGTTTAAATTTTGCCCAATATATTTAGCAAAGTGTGCTAAAAATGTAGCATGTGCTATGTTTCTCCAACATTGAGTATTTTTTGCCCAACTGTTCTTAGAGTGTAGCCACACGCAGGACTGTCTTCAGCTTAACCGGGCTCCGAGGAAACTACAGTCTCAGTAGCTTACATACATAGATGCACAAAGTGGTTCGAAGCAAAAGTTAAACCAGGGAACACCCCACTTGAGCTTTGTGCTTTACCTCTGGACCAGCATTGCACATGCATTTTTGCTCTTTTTATCCAAAGTTTTTTTTTCTTTTGTATCTCCATTATTTAGCTTATTCGGAACGAAAGAATTCTTATTTCGGAACAAATCATGTAGGGATGTACATTTACTATGTATGCAAACAGTCACAATACTTGGGTGTTTTCTAGTTTTACCATTTTAATATTTTCGTGAAATCGTTCCGTTGCTGACAACTCCCTGCTTAACTCGTCTCAACTGGCCTGACCGTGGATAAACTTTATAGGCGTTCCTATTATTGGGGGCGCACGACCTCTATTGGAGAAGATTATGGCATGTAAACTGTGCTCAAAGGAAAATTTTAACGATAAGGAGAACGATTAACATAGAAAAATTTACGAAATAAAAAAGGAGGGGATTCATGTGAGGAACGTTTATTTTTCTAAGACCATATGGAG
Organism: Holothuria glaberrima; assembly: GCA_009936505.3. Taxonomy (NCBI): domain Eukaryota; kingdom Metazoa; phylum Echinodermata; class Holothuroidea; order Aspidochirotida; family Holothuriidae; genus Holothuria; species Holothuria glaberrima. The sequence goes on from WURT03002172.1 coordinate 5,649, forward strand.
ACTTTCCCTCGACTTTTTGTGTCTGAGGGAACGTCTTCACTATGTTGTTGCCATTAATCAAAAGGTACTGTACGCAGTAAAAAGAAATGAAGAATTAACAACCTTCAACACCGTAACATTCCATGTATTCCGTGTTCAAAAAAGAAAAAAAAACATTCCATCGTGTTTAAAAAAGTATAATACTTAGGAAAGGGTTCTACAAAAAAGAACACCCGTAGGTCTCTATTGTTCCACTGTCTCAGATAGTTGCTTACTCTTCAATGTGACTCTGGTAAATTTAATCCGACTTTTGTTTTCCAAATACAATGGTCATAGGCAGATGGATTGGATGGATAGATTTGGTCCCATTATCATAGCGAGTTAATGTCTACATCCACCCTTCCCCCCACCCCACCCTCTATTTTTGAAGGAATTTGTCGACGAATTTATACATGCTCTGTTTTACAACTGTTTTTTTTCTGTTAGCGGTATACTATATTTGAATCCTTGTGCACCAGGAGGACAGTTACAAAGAAAATCAGAACACTTTCAATAAATCAGCCGATTTGGGATTTCAAAACGACTTCGGGAGATTTTAAAAATTACGTATGAGCTTGACCGCTAGTACTTCGGTTAATGCAGTAACTGCATCATTTTGAGTTCGAGAAAAGTTATTAATACGTTACATAGACTATATAAATCACCAAGCTATCCTTTCGTTCATGAGTCAGACAGCTTACAATTCCTGAATTTTCCTCAAGAGAAAGCCTCAAGAGAAAGGGCTCAAAAAGGCAACTTACATTGCGAAGAGATGCAAAAACATTGAAGGGAGCAGTTTTGTATGCAAATACAACAGTTCGGTTGAAAAGACGGAGGTGTCGGTGACACACGCCACAAATGACATGGGTGTAAGGGATAAACACCAATAAAGCCCCTTAATCTGGCCTAAACAATTATTTTACGTGTACTTTTGCTTTCATTTTGTTAAACCCTGTGAAGTCTAGTAGCTAACTGCTTTATTTCTGTGTCCCCTGTTCAGCAAGAGACATCCCGTTCAACTGGAAAGCGGATACTTTGAATCTTACTGCTCTAGACATAAGGAGTACTCTAGGTACCGTTGCCATGGCGATGACTGCTTTCCTTTTAAGCGGGGAATTCCCGAAAAATTCACAATATTTGCCGCTTGTTGCATTTTAAGTACATGCAGAATTATGTCCTGTTTAGGCTTCATTATACTTTTTAATATTTAACCCATGTAACAATATCCACAGCCTGTGTAGCCTAGACACATTGATGAGGCTACCCTACAAACAGAATTTGTACCTTTAATCTCCACCCTTCGCTTCAATGGGAATTTAGTTTGTCAGACATGTATTTTTCTTGTCCCGCCCATCCCTCCACCTTTCAGCCTTTAAGCCCCCATCATTCCCTCGTTCTGTCGGTGTTAAATTCTGCGGTGGGACTGTTTAAGGTCATACACATTTGTTAAAAGGGAAAATATACAGGCCCATGAGCATGGTTCGGAAAAGGTGAGTTGGAGCCTCGGATCCCAGACCAAAGCCTCAATAGATCCAGAGAAATGCCAGTTTCTCTGAAAACTGAATGTTGCGTATATTTGGTCAGTCAACAGTATATAAAATAACATTACACTCCTACTAAGCAGTATTGGACACAGTGACCGTTTCAATTAATGTCAGGAAATTTAATCTTGAATGAAACCTATTATTTGAAGGGATTGAAATGTATGAAGTATGAAATACATATTTAATGGTAAAATTTCGCAATTACGTTTGTAAACATTAAAACCATGGTGATCACATCTTAGAGGGAACTTAGAGGATCGTTTGTAAATCTAGTTTAATCTTATCACTGAGTGCCAACTCATTAATCGTTCAAAATACACATACATTTCCTTCGGAATATTGAAATTACTCGTTGCAGCCCTGTGCATGACTGATATAACAAAGAGTCAGGACATATGTTTTCCTCATTATGGACTATTCATATCCTGTTCATAACAGTGACGTTACATAGGATCCGGTCTTTAGCTTATGTTTGAACAGGTTACCCTACTGCACTGGGGATATTTTTTTTTTACTTTTTAACAAGTGTTGTCACCAGGTATGACTGGCTCCGATGTACTATTCATAAATCGACCCGAGATGATCACATGACATTCATGACGTACATGTATGCTTTCAGAAGTCACGCGGAGTCGTTGCTATGGCAATAAACGGCGTCACACAAGCGGTAGTATCCATGGTGGGTAACATGTACCGAAATGTTTGTCTCAAAAAGGTCTGTGTTACCAATCCAATCTTATGCATGATATACCGAATGTGCCTAGTTATACCACTCTGCTCTCCAGGGCCGGATTTGAGCATGGGCAAGCGGGGTACGTGCCCAGGGCCCCACACTAAGGGGATCCCCACAAACTAGGTTATCATATTTTTAGGGTCATCGGGAGATGCCGTCTAGTTAAAACATAAACATTCTCACACATGAGCCCCCAAATATTGTGTATTGTTGGGAGGGAGTGAGGAGAGACGAAATTGAAGGGGTGGGAATTGTCCTCAGATTGCTCATAAATCAGTTAACTTTTAGTTTCATCAAAAAAGTTGAGGGGGTGGGGAACTACATCGCTAAACTTTTTCGGGTACTAAATATACTGACAGAAAATTAATCGAATGAAACCGAAAGAAGAACAGACGAACATTATTGTAGAGCTCGAAATATCGATGTTCTCACACGAATGAATGAATCTGGTCGAATTCCCGTTTTCACTCCAGCCAAGTATTACTAATTTGGTAGTTGGAATTTCATGTGCCCTGCACGGGTAAGACCCCCTGTCAAGTTACCACCCTCCCCCCCCCCTCCGTCGAGGAAAGGAATGAACTTGTAGCGGAATAGTCTAAGAGTCAAGAATATTGTGTTCACAAAACACATGCAATTCCAACCTTGAGGATCAATTGGTCGCCAATGACTGTTGTTACTGAACATTGTTGAAAATATCAAAAACCTTGGCTATATTCAGAATGCCGTGGTCTCAGTTTTCAGACGCATTGTTTGTATAATGACGTCGTTCCAGGCAAATAGTGCCTAGGAAGTGCCAATTCTAGTGATCTAGGAGGTGCTTCCATCCAAAATTTTCTTAAGCGCTTCGCACCAACCATCGGTGGCGCTCCGCTTACGTACTGTTCTCCATTGCTTACCGAAGTCACAAAGGTATCCCTCTTTGCTCAAACCTTAGATCTAAGTCTGAATTCTTATGCCAATTGGTCCGAGAGTTCACCCCCACCCTATTCTTTTTCGACAACCCCTCCGCCATCACACTTTGTTTTGCATCACTGTACTCAACATGACATTTGAGCAAGGTCTGAAGATTGAGACATTTTTTTTTAAATAAAACCGTCCCAAACGCCTTATGGATAGGTCCAGCTTAGTTTCAGTTATTTTTGTTACTTTCCGATTTCGGTTCTGCAATACAAAGTAATTAATTTCAGCAGCTAAAATGCACTAAATTGCACCTTGTTATTTTTTTAAATAAAAACTTCACCCTTAAGCCACCACCCTGCATCAGTAGCTCTTGACAATCTAAAATCTCTCCCGCCCCGCTTTCAGGCAAATCCTGGATTCGCCCCTGCGATGACACATCTGGCTTTTAGCCTAAAATTGCTGAACATTTATGATCTGTATTAAGCGCCCAGCCGCTGAAGAGGTAGGTTCATGCGTAATATAATCTAGCATATCAGTTCTTTTTTTTTCAAAGAGCCAAATGACTGTTCTAAGGGCCCCCACGTATGTTCGTACCCAGGGCCCCACATTCGTAGATCTGGCTCTGCTGCTCTCAAACAAGAATTTGTCAGGGAGCAAAATTATGATTTAATAATGCCAACATTTTTGCATAGGCTATGATTAAACATCTCACTCGACAGTTGCGTTCTTACCTATCCATTGAGTTCTCATAATTCCAGTAGGTCTATATGCATACATTAGTTATACTGCTGCCTGCATAACATCCTAGAACCGAAATGTCAAGTCCAAGCAGTCGAGAGATCCTCAAATTGACTTCTGACAGGGGTTTTTAAAGACGTCATCTCTGAAATTTAATCAAAGCTGGATGAAATTAAAGTTGGCGCCATCCATGCATTCGGTTTCACCAACGTCAGTATTGAAAAGTTTAGTTCTGCACATTTCTTTATATTTTTATCTTTATTTTTGTCGGAAAAGCTGTAATCACATGGTTCTGCTTACCAGACGTCAGTAAAATCTTTTGCATAGACTTTCTTGAAACTTGAACTCCCACACTTCAAAGCGCAATTTTTTCATAAACAGGAGGGCCTTAGGCCCTTTTGAAACTTTTTGAGAGGAAAGGTTTGCATTCGTGAAAGTGGATTATTTCATACGTAACAGGATCTAGAAGCGAAGCGCAATCGTCGTTTGGGGGCCCAGCGGATACCAAGAAAATGTTTGCCAAGCATGTATCTAAGGTTGCAGGAAACGGCATTTCCCGGGCCTTGTAAATCGCTTATAAACATTCTTGTTTTGGGATTTCGTGTGGTTAAACTTTTCACTTTCCCCAGAAAAGATAAATGACAAAATGGATGTTCTGTTAAATCACTGACGCCCTGGTCACGTGATCGCGAACCACGCGAAAGTCGCTTGCTACGCATGCTTACATAAAGTTCTGTAGACATGCAAATGTGGTACCGGCCAATTTCATTTAAAAAAGGATTAAAAACCTTAAAATAGCGGCAATTTCCATCACAATCCGTCAAAAATTGACCATTATACAAGACAATTACTGTTTTGCACTAATATCATAAATAAACATGAGCTTCATATGTAAATTTGTGACGAGTAGGTAGGGCCGACCCATGATGTGTGTTGTGTTATCCTTGTTCATTTTGGCTTCAAGTTCATTCCAGGGACAGTCATAATGGTGAAATGCCCTGAGGTATTTATTTTGGAAGCGGCTATTTATTACTACGAAAATATCCACATTAAAAACCAAACTTTAGAAACTAGCTGGTAAGTAATTAACAGATAGATTTATACAGGTTCAACAAAAGGATTTCAGACCCTTTGCAATACTCCACATCATTTGCATAGCGAATGAGTGATCTCAGAAATGGTCAAACTTTGAAGAGGTATATCTTGAAAATGAAAAAAAATATATATATTCAAATAATTCCAACGGATTTTTTATAAGGGGATCTTAATCTATCATTGTTAAGTAAAACAGCTGTTTTGATTACATGTCCACTTGCCTACGTAGCAGACTATACGGCTTATTCCTTTTTCAGTCATATGGTTTGGGAAGCTGAGGAGCTGAGCAAACAGAGTCCGTTCAGAGGGTACATGCCTACAGACTTTTGAGAAAGTGACTGTTATTACTTAAATACGCGTCTAACAAATGTTAACATTAACGTAAATCGCGAAATTATTGCATTCGAAGTTATTATGTACGCCTGATCAGTCCGTGTTCAAGTAGATTATATACAGCAGAAATAGTTCATTGGAGAACGGAGCAATATTCTTGGAGAGAGGACAAAGTCAATTATACCGGGAAGTGTTAATTTTGAACCGTGTTGCCATACCAGTTGTTTTAAAACAAACAACGAATAAGCCTTTTTTTTTTTATAAAACCTGTGATAAGACTTCTGACTTAGATATTTGTAGTGACGAATCTCCTTTCTGAAGTAAAGGTCTTCCCCTCTCATTTCAAACAGAAGTTATGTTGGAAGATGCTGAGATACAAAATGGTGCTATTGTTTTAGTAAGCACATGTATGTTCAAAATTTTTGTAATTATTATAAGAAAATAATTTAGCAGCCAAGATGTTCTATTAGTCTATATCTCCTTGGCAAAGGCGAAATGTATTTTGAACAATGAATTTGAAGGAAAGAATGGAATGGCTTAATGGTTGAGTGTACTGCTTTGTATTCTAGAGTCACCCTCCCTTCAGATCAGATCCAGGTGAAGCTACCTAGAAATTTTGTGGTGGCTCAAAACAGTGCTTGTTTTCAGTTCGCTAAACGCAGTGATGTGGTCTCTGGTTATTCGACTTAATTAAGTCTCAAAATTCATCACAGCAATGATGTAGGCCGGGCAACGATTATCCACCCATATCCATCGGCCTTTGGAAAAGTTGCTAAAGACTGGGGATACACTCAGTCCGTCCGTCGGATCGTATCATGGCGCCGTGCCGGGAGCAGTGATTGGGAGCGATTAATACATCCCTGACACATTACCCTCTGAGCACTAGTCGAAAGGGAAGATAAATATACAACTGGCATTCATCCACGATCACAACAGAGTAGAGCCCTCAATAAGCCCAAGTGTCTTCCTGGTTCTGGAAACATCAAACCTCTATCTATTGTAAAGTCCATAATTTATCATTTTGACTGTTTCATTTCCCCAAATGCATCAAGTATTCAGGTTGTAGCATATTTCCCCTCCACATAGTAGAAGTGGATATTAGATGTTATTTGTGATTGTATTTATTTATGACAGATCGTAGTATATAACAAAAAAAGCGAGTGGCAGGTTATCCACATGAAGGACATTTTGCTTAAGTTTTCGGTTCAAGGGAATCGTAAATAGCTATTGCGTTTCTGATCCACGGACTGCCACGTAGGCAATTCCCAGGTCAGAGCCTAATTACCGCCCCCCTACAACCAGGTTATACGTCAACTGTTAACATATCTCTCTTCAGACGGCTTGTTACCATAAATTACACATCTTTAGCCAGATGCTGTGTACTGAGGGAGGAGTCGTTAACAAAAGGCCGTGCGAGTGGGCGCACTGCCTGGCGCGTGCGTGCTTATCGAAACCAGGAAGCAACCGTTTTCAGAGTAATTTATTAGTCGAGTCGAAGAGCCTCCATGACTGCAAAATTGCCGAGAAAATGTGTACTAGCGGCCTTTTGTATCATGAAGTTACAAAATAGAGACAGGAAACGTTCTACATGTTACTAGATTTTAACGGTACCGCACCTGCGTAAGATAGGACAAGGATATTTAATCTTAATAACCCTTTAACAGACTGTTACTAGGCAGTTATGAAGAGACTATAGCTGACGTGCTGAAAAGTTGTTGTCCTAGCAATCAACACAAACTCAACAAGTTGCTGAAAGCAGTCGTTGAATTTGCTTAAGTTGCTAAACGGCACTTTCAAAACTGGTATAAAAACGTCATTGCTTCGCCGAGAAGGTAACTGATGGATGTGAATTTAAAAGTTTAAATAGAATGCAAATATGGTCAAGGTGACTTTATTGTCTGTATTTCGAATTGGTTCTTTTGTTGGTAAACATTTAAAAGTTACACATGTACATTCCAAGTTAAACATAGTGATACATTTTGAACAGCGCGTCTACATTAGAGCATCAATTTCTCATATATTTGAGGTACGGCAGCTCGCTAAGAGAGGATTAATGATTTACTCCCATGGTGAGTGCTGCCGAAGGAGCTCTTTGAAATTAAAACAACAGGTGACATTTTAAGTATTGCTTTGGGTGTACAGAGTTTCAAGCAGAGTTCCAATTGTTTCGAGAAGAGGTCTCATTCAAATTTTTTGGTAAAAAGTCTTGCCCCTTAAAAGTTAACAGAAACTATTTTAGGGTCCCCATACTTTATTGTTTTTGTGTCAATTAGAACTACAGAAGGACCATCTTCGTACAAGAGGGGGAGACCAATCTTCATAAAGGAAGGCAAATAGCCCGTCGCTCTCGTGTATTTTGCACGCAAGAGAAAAGTAGTGGTATCACTCTGTATCGTTATAAATGTAACATTTTTTATCTAAGCGCAGAAAGTCTTGGGTTATCAGGATTTATACCTATATGTGGCGCTGTTTACGCAGTGAATTTATGTGTATTGTCGTTTTGTAATGGTGTATTGTGTTACCACATGCGTAAGTCGCGGACAGGCAAAATATTTGCTGCTTATTGGGCAAATATGCGCTAAAATTTCATGCAAACGTTTTGCAGTCCCCGAACCAAAGTACTAAGCCCTGTAGCTCGTGTGTACTAGTTTGTCGGCTGAGGGTTTTTTATTGCGTTTCACATGAGGAGGAATGAGTGCGCAAAACATACTTTGTGTTGCTATCGCTCATTTTTGTAGTAGTAAATTGACTCTTATTTTGTGTCCCAATAGTTAAGTTTTACTTTCCGAACAGGCCTATGTTTAGTCAGTCTCTCGTCCATGGTTTCCCAACGATGGGATCGCGACCTCAATTGGGGTCTTAAAGCACTCATCGTGGGGTCTCGAATTAGTTCGAAAATATTTGAAAATTTGTCACTCACTAATGAAAAATAGTAAATATCACTTATCCAGCAATTCGGTATTGCCAGAGACGACAGACTAACTAAACATATTGCTTACGCGACTTCGTGAAGTCAAACGCAATCACTAGAAACAGTAAATGCGGAGGTGAATTTGTGATTCTTTGGGGTGTATATTAATTGACAGTGGTGCACCTAAGGAGGCTCAAGCCCCCCCCCCCACATTCGAAGGGTCGTTAGTGTTTTTTTTTTTTTTTAATTTATTTTTTTTATTTGATGAAAATGTATTGAAGCTATAGTTTTCAACAGAGCCGGATTTGACCATATTTTGACAATCTGCCAATACTGTTAAGGAGAAGGGTTTCCATTGAAGAAAAAAAAACTGACAATACCATTTCCAGGAGCTTACCTGCGACGCCTGGAAAGGGCGATTTCCGGCGATCTAGGGGGTATTTTTACCCAAAACTTTTCTGGTACGCTGCGCGCCAACTGGTGGTGGGGCTCCGCTTTGATAGTCTTCCCACAATTCTCAGTCCCCAGTCCAAAATCCTAGGGGCACCACTGTTAATTGGGGTCGCCATCTGATGATGCTTCCTGAAATGGGGGTGCCTCCAGAAAAGGTGAACACCTGCTCTAGTCAGAACAAATGAACATTCTCACAGACATGCCGTGGACTTATTTTTGTGCCTGTATTTTTTTGCTCTAGTACTATGAGCTTACGCCTGGACGAAGCTACATTTAACGTACAAGTAATGTTTAAAAAATTTGTTTTTAGGTTTCCTTTCAAAAACTAAGTTCCAATTTATTTTCACATACACATATGTACGTGCTCGAGAAATTAATTCGAGTCACTCAAAATGATGAAGTTCAGTATTTTACCAAACAAATTCTACTGTGGATTGGTTTTTTTTTTGCCTCGTTACCCGCTTGAATTTATTATAAAAAAAATAAATTATTTGCTCTGTCCAAAGGCTGATTAATCATTCACTTCTAATTAATGAAAGCGCTTTTTCATTCAAAGTATCCCGGGCTTTGTTTCGTATTGACAGACATTTTAAGGGACATCCCCTCTAAAGGCGTAAAATGAGACTTTTAGCCTTACACCGACGAGTGTCTTTAATACAGATCGAGAAAAATGTTTCTTTTTCATGTCTCATCGACCTGCTAAGCACACACCTAGATGATGCAGGTGTTTCGTTTTGTATGTAACTGTTTAAGCTAATAGATGGCAGCCTATAGGTCATATACTCATGTTTAAATAGACAGAGGTATATCAGTAGTTATGTTTCTATGCATTGGTTCTCAGACAGAGTTTCTCAACCCAGATATGAAACGCCTGCATATTGTTTGAGATCGATGGATGTTTTGCAAACAAATTTTGACACTTGTTTTAACCAAATGCTGAATTAATCAAATCTAACTTGAGCATGTGCGGTGTTTCGTTCGCCTCGCAGGTTTATCCTTCAAAAAGTAGCTCACAGTTCGCTAAAGTGTGAGAACGAAAGTTACACAAGCAGATGCTGACAATTTTTTTCATGATGACGCCTTTTAACGTGATCGAAAATACAGTGGCGCCCTTCATTTTAATAAAACACGGATCGCTACTTATCCGCGAACTTTCAACCAATGACCGCCTCCGCCCAAGCCAACTCGTCCTCATGCCAACTCGCCCCCATGCTAAGTCGGCCCTAAATCAACTCGGCCCAAGTCAAGTCGCCCCACGCTAAGTCGGCCCCGAGCCAACTCGGCCCTTATATGGAAAATCATGACAGAAGTGTTTGTGTTCCAGTCACGGCTTGTTTTTCGATAGAGTACTAAAAGACAGACATTCATCACCCAAGCAAATTTTTTCGTAGAAGTAACCAAAATTCTCAAGTGGTAACCGGAAATGAAATGTTAGGGACCTGAGAAAAAATACTTAAATGCTAAAAATTTCACTGTCCTCATTATAATTACAAGGCCTTATTTAGAACATTGCATTTCGCATGTGCATATAAAATTTTTTGGAAGGCATGGGTGACGATCGCGGCAAAAAAGACAACAAAATTGTATTTTTTTTTAAAGTAAAGTCTTTAGGAAAACATGGCTAATAGAAAAATAAAATATTTAAGTAGTAAAGACAAAATTAAAAGAAAGTTGTACAAAAATTTAAAAACTGTACGTGCAAAACATAACTTGAAAAAAGTTTTATCAGAAAGCAAATTCAATATATTTCTGCCATTAATGTTATAATTTTCATTTTAATATAACCGTACACCATATTATCGAAATGCTTGAAGAAAATTTAATAGACACATGCTTTAGCCAATACAGCGTATAGAAAATAAACCTAGAATGCAAAAATAGAATAACTAACTTCTCTTAAATTTTATCATTCGTTAGCGTAAAAATTAATTTTTTTTAAATTGATAAAACAAAATAGAATACATTTAAATTACTAATTGAGCGTATAGTTTCTACCAAAATACTAATTTCCCCTTAATACATAAAAAGAAAGTCAAAGTTGAAAACGAAGAAAGAAACAACTTCTTTTGAAGTTTCACAGAAAACACTGTAGAGACCTGCACATCGAAAGTTTTAGTAAGGTACCCATCTTTTAACCACTTGCCTTACAAATGGAATCACCCATCCAGAACGGAGAGAAAGTGGGAGAAAAATAGGACTCGCTGGTGGGCTCACATTGCATTACACCCTAATCCATGTGTGTTCACAACTATTTCTTATCTGAAGATATTTTCCTGTTTTTGTCCCACAGTAAGGCCCGGATCCCCAAATAAGTTTGTTGGTGTCAAAATAAGTTATGTTTTTGCTAAAATAAGTTTGTGCATACCAATATAACTTTGTGAATGACAAAAAACCTTGCGAATGTCAAAAGTTGTGCACGTTCCCGAAAATAAGTTCGTTCCACATAAATACATTAAAACGAGCATAATGCAAGCACTGGTAGAGCGCGTTTTTAGCAGTGGCTCTGGCACGGGGGTCATGGGGGCGCGTGCCCCCATTCGAAAAATTCTGAAAATTTTAAAATGATCCCAAAAGGCGTTTAAGCTATAGATTTCT
>WURT03002182.1:0-13865 GCA_009936505.3 Holothuria glaberrima
CTAAGAGCCTTGTTTGTGGGTAAGTCTTTGCTGGGGTGCTTGCCAGGCTAACTGCAATACTGGATGATGCACTCACCCTAGTGATTTCTCTTCTTACTTCTGACTGTACATTGGGGGATTTGACTAGCCCTGTCTGAATTGATCAACGGCCTTAAAATAACTGTGATCAAAATAAAGATGACTGAAACTCAACAAGTATATTTGAGATCATTTTGTTTAAGTCTTGAACTGTTAGCCTAACCATCTTGAATAACACTGGTATAGCCATAATCAACTGGTATATTCATAATCAACTGGTATATTCATAATCAACTGGTATACCCAATTACCCATAATCAACTGGTATACCCATCATCAACTGGTATACTCATAATTAACTGGTATACCCATAATACTCATATTCCACTGATATACCTATAATTCACTGGTTGGATCATAATCAAGTCTAACACTTACCCATCACATCCACCTGTCAAGAGAGACCGACCTTCAAAAGGATGCCACTCAACACACTGGACCTGAGAAAACAAACGAGGTGTCACACTACTTTGATAAACCAAACAAAATTTACAACAATTTTACTAATGTGTGCATTCATTGAGATTTGAAAGGGAAGTATTGTTCACCTTCCATACATGACACAGACAGAAAATAACATCAACCAATATTCAACCATTAAAAGGGCAATTCTCATCATCCCAGACAGTTCCAATTCTCCCAACTAAGCAACTTGTAGCTCCTCTCATAACTGTGTAAAGCTCCCCCTTGTGCAGACACAAACATATTTTATTGCTTAAGGCCATGTCCTAGTGGGCATACAAGGCTATAATGTGTAATCCTACGATTCTCTCTGCACTGTGAGGAATGTGAGCTACTATGCATCTTTTGAATTTTCAGACTTTCATGTCAATCACAGAGCAGTCACCAACTGAAAATTTTGATATCCCCACTCCAAAAAAGTGCATTGGTGTGACGAGTGTCTGTCCTTTTAATAGTCTCACCAATATACTCTTGCAATAGCTTTTAGTTCCCAAAATATTACACATTACTAGAGATATGAATGTTACGTTATTTCAAAATTTGAAAATTTCAGAGAACAACTCATTCATGAGATACAAAGCTGTGAATATCTGTCCGTATGAACCAAACTCCTTGAAAATAAAGTTACACTGCAACATTTTTTGAACTACCTGTTATTCAATATCTACAAATCATAGTTTTAAAGTTATGACCATTTCCAATACCACATATGTAATTATTCCCTTTAACCTGAAATTATAACCCAGGTATCTGTAAGTGTTAGGAACCAAAACACTAAAAAAGATTAAATGTACGATTTGTAAGTTCGTATATTACATTCCACTTATATCACATGCATATCATTAAACAATACTTAAAGAATAAAATCACATATTAAGAGCAAATAATTACCTTATCAGTGTGATGAGTAAATTGGGAGACTATTTTTTGTGGTGTCACATCCCACAATGCTACAGTATTGTCCGCTGAGGCACTAGCTAAGACATTACAAACATTGTGATTCCAGGAAAGATCTAACACAGCGTCAGTGTGTCTGTATCCAGACTTGGCTTTCTATGTGAAAAAGGCAAAATGATAAATAGAAACAATGTGTGATATTAAAATTCATCTAGTCTAGTCTTATCCCATTGTCCTTTTTTTTCCTCATTTCTTTATCAACATTTTAATTCTGTTCTAAAATTGTGTCATGTGTATGGGACAACTTTCCCTTTGCCTTGTGAGGTTGAACACTGCTAAGAATAACCTTTCCATACTGTTTTCACTAAAATAGAAAATCTTGGATTTATCTTAATCTACAAGTATAAATTTACTTGTCACTGCAAAACTCCTGACCTCCCCCTGGACAATTCTCACCCAGACAATTTTCCCCATCACTTCCTATCCATAAGAAGTTCCCATCAAACACCTTCCCCACTGGTAATTTGGAATTGTCCACGATGGAAATTTTCCAGAGGGAATCATGTGGGTGAGAATTGTCTTGAATGGGAGTTGTCTGAGTGGGTATTGACCTGGGAAATTGTCCCAGGGGAAGAGGGAGGGGAAGAGGGAGGGGAAGAGGGAGGGGAAGAGGGAGGGGAAGAGGGAGGGGAAGAGGGAGGGGAGAGTTGCCCAGGAACCACCTTCACTTCCTTACCTTACTCATCTCAACTCCAAAGATGGCACCTATATCAACAACTTCAGGTTTACATTTTACCCACCACTCTCCCCACCACCTCTGACCCCTCCCCCTTCCCCAAAAATAATCATAAATATCTAAACAAATGTTCTGCTTATGGAGAACCATTTCTTTGAAATTGAAATCAGCTGTGTAAGCAATTGTAACTGAGTAAACACATTTCTTTCTAAACAGCAGTCACAGTCATATACACAATTGACCATCTGCAGGGGGTTGAGGTACAGGAAGCTGCTCTTGGGTCACCTATATCCAGTAAAAGCATTCCTAGAAGTAATTTATCTTGACAAGCTTCCTGCATCTTACAAAAATAAAGTTTCATGACTTTTCTGTAACTTATGCACAACATTCCATGACTCTACCATGCCTTGAAATGGAATAACACCTTCTATTTCTTTTTCTAAATTTTTCCAAGATTGCAGGGACCTATCTCCAGAAACAGGACCCCTAACAGGGTTTAAGTGTGAATACATTACAAAAATTATTGAAGTTAGATAGTGAAACTAACAGACCTCCTTTAATTCACTGTCCTAGTATCTCTCTGGAAAGTCATGAATATTCGGTTGCTTTGTTCAGGCCAAACTGGTATTTATTGAAAGTTTAATAGTTCTAGGAATTCTTTTACACACTCTACTTTAATCGTAAAATGCATCAGCTTACTCTACTGAGATGACCACTGAATCTTTAGTTAATTCCTTAGTTTCAATGTGATCAATTTTCCTGTTGCAAAGATATGCTACATCTCCTAAGTTCCATTCACTGCTTCCTCATAGTCTGATTAGAGTGGGAACAGATTATCTTATCTCCAAAGGTCAATCTTAGTTGAGCTCTTTGGTTGCTTCTGCAAATAAAGACTATCCATGAGTAATCTAAAATCTCTGTGTTCTGTGTCCTCTTTGCCATGTCACTATGTCACTGTCACCTTACAATATGCTACTTCACAACCAGGCACTGTAAAAATCTGCTTTCAACACCAGTTTGCATTTACTCCTTTCAGGATTTATTTCTGCACTTACGTTTGAAGATTTCTTTCTCCTGCCAAGGGAGAACACTGGTTCTAAAGAATCCACTACATCTAAGTCCCAAACATCAATAGTTGGTGTGAAGTATCCAACTGCTACATAATTAGCTGTCAAATAAAATGAGTGATTATTTGACGAGATATGATGGTTCTAGCACACAATTCTGGATCTTAGGGCTACCATTTCAAATGAATATTAACAAGAATCTTTAATTTCTTGTTAGAGCACCTGTTACTTGTAAGAACATCCCATACATCCCATAGAGGGTACTACATGGCATAAAACTAGTCACACAAAGGTATATAAACCATGACCCTCCTTGTTAGGAAAAGAAGCTGTACATGTACCCTAATGCACCTCATATATGTGGAACAATTATCGCAACTTTGACACAATCTACAAAAATTAGAAAAGTTTATACAAACATCTCGATGAAGTTAAAACAATAAATTGGAAGAATAACAGCCAACTAACTCACTCTAAGTTAACAGACTTACAATGACTCACCTATCATTATTATGTATGGCAGTACAGTAAAATTATATCACTTCATAAATTGACTGACAATTGCAATAAATGACACACATCTAGGACAATTTTCTCTGAGATAACAACTCTCTTTTGACTCTCCCTTTACATTTTTGGTGAGGGGTAATCATACTAAAAACAAGCACACAAGGTCTTAGAGATAATCACCTCCTAAAAACTGACTGATTTCACTGTTAGTTTAATTTTGCATCAGACAGCTTTACACTCAATTTCAGCATTTCTCTATTCATTTTGTGGAAAGAGATATGCTTAAAACAAAAAATATCATTTCCTACCAGACTCAGTCTTTTCAGGTCTCAACCATTCCAGTGCTAGAGGGAAAGATGGTAACAGAACCTCATGGTGAATGTAGAGGGAGTCCTCAGATTCATTAAACACTAGAAAACAAAAACAGGAGTAGTAAAGACATCTAAGATACACTGATTCAAACTTTTGCTCAAATGTATTTGGGGTCTCTCCTGCAGCACAATGATTTTACCCCTTTAACCCCCCTCCCTACTTCCACCCAAACCCCCATTTCCCACCAATCTTAACAAATCAACAATATTTGCATGATTGACACTACTTCTGAGGACATATCTTTGACCTTACTTGACCTTCAGTGTGTAAGGTCACAATTAGAATGAACACAATTCCATTACAACACAAGTCAACTCCCAGAAGTTTGCATCAGGGTGCCTCCACCTTAAGAACAACAAACTTCTGGGATTGCTCTCTGTTCCAAAAAGTGCTTGGAAATGTCAATGAAGTTTATGGTTACACCTTTTTGACCCGCCCTCTCTATATTTGACAAATCTAAAAGATAGTCAATGTTAGGATAGAGGTAAGGTTAGGGTGAGAGTATAGGTGTTATGTGTGTAGGAACATAGATGTGTCTGAACAAAGAGGTATAATCATAAACCTAATGACATTCACATGCCCTTTTCATGACAAACTTATGAAAAGTCTATGACCTAGTTTTATCAAGGCGCATATGAAAACTATTAAACTTGCTCAGTACAGAGTGCTTAGGGGAGACAGAAAAAGAAAACAAACCAGAAAGCCAAAAGGCTTAGTGATTCCTTGACTTGAAGGTTACACCTCTATGTTCCGACGTATTGTTGTTCCGACATCTCTATATTCCGAATGTGTGCATGAAGGACAGTGGTAGGATGGGGGCTTGTTCTAACCTAACCTTTTCTCTAAAACTAACCTCAGTGCGGACTTTTCGCAACATAGAGACGTCGGAACAAAGAGACGTCGGAATAGAGAGCTGTCCCCGACTTGACATATGTATATATTGTAACAAACATGAATCATCCAAATGACAAGCATGAGATCCCTCACAGCAATTCCACTTGAGATATCATGTTAGTAAGGTTTTGACCTTTTGACCTCTGGTGACCCCAAATGACCTTTGACCTTCACAAAAACAATAAGGATCATCTACTCTATATGGGCAATCCACATGCTGAGTATGAGACCTCACAGTAATCCTTCTTGAGAAATAGTGTCTTCAAGATTTTGACCTTTTGACTGCTGGTGACCCCAAGTGACCTTTGACCTCTACAAAAATCGATAGGGATCATTTACTCAATATGGGCAATCCACATGTTAAGTACGAGATCCCTGACAGTTACCCTTCTGGAGATATCATTTTTGCAAGACATTAAACTTTTGACATCTGGTGACCTCAGATCACCTTTGGCCTCCACAAAAACACTAGATATCATCTACTCAATACTGGTAATCCACATGCTAAGTATGAGATCCCTCACAGTTATGCTTCTTGAGATATAGAGTTCACAAGGCTTTGACCTCTGGTGATCCCAAATGACCTTTGACCTCCACCAAAAACAATACGCATCATCTACTCAATATAGGCAATTCACATGCTACGTATGAGATGCCTCACAATTATCCTTCTGGAGATATAGTGTTAACAAGATTTTGACCTTTTGACCTCTGGTGACCCTAAATGAGCTTTGACCTCCACAAAAAACGATAGGGATCATCTACCATATATGGGCAATCCACACAGTGGGTATGAGATCCCTCACAGTTATCCTTCTGGAGATAAAGTGTTAACCAGATTTTGACCTTTTGACCTCTGATGACCCCAAATGACCTTTGACTTCCACAAAAAGTGATAGGGGCTATCTACTCTATATGGGCAATCCACACAATAATTATGAGATCCCTTACAGTTACCCTTCTGGAGATAGCATGTTTGAAAGATGTTAAACTTTTTACCTCTGCTGACCTCAAATGACCTTTGACCTCCACAAAAAACAATCGGGATCATCTTCCTAATATTGACAATCTGCATGCTACGTTTGAACTCCCTCACAGCAATCCTACTTGAGATATAGTGTTTACAAGATTTTGACCTTTTGATCTCTGGTGATGCCAAATGAACTTTGACCTCCACCAAAAACAATAGGGATTATCTTCCCAACATGGGCCATGTGCACGCCAAGTATGAGATTCCTTGAAGTTACACACCTTGAGATAGAGTGTTTACAAGTGTTTTCCAAGGTGTTTACAATTTGACCTCTGGGGACCCCAAATGACCTTTGACCTTCATCACAAACAACAGGGATCATCTACTCAATAAGGGGTATCTACACGTAAAATATGAGATCCATTGAGTTTACTGTTCTTGAGATAGTGTTTACAAGCCAAGCATCACATACGTACACACATGCACACATACACAAACATACACACATGACATCACCATCGCATAGATTCCTGACTACGTCAAGGAATCAAAATTTACGTAACAAGGCAATGAAACCATTGCATTCAAAATAACATGACTTTTGACATTTTTCCACAAAATTTCACCCAAATTTTCAATTCTGTGAAGTGAACATAATATATTCCATGATTCTTGAAAGGCTTACAAGATTAAGATAATCTTTTCCTGGCTGAAGAAACCCTACTGTATACAATAGATAGACAGACAGACAGACAGACAGACAGACAGACAGATACACAGATAGATAAGATGGACGGATGGACTGACGGAGGTATGGACGGATGGATAGATAGACGGATAGACAGACGGATAGACAGATAGACTGACAGACAGATAGACCAGTAGATAGACAGACAGACAGACAGACAGACAGACAGACAGACAGACAGACAGACAGACAGAGGGATGGTGGCGGATCACAATAGCTCAAACAGCTTATAGCTGGTTTGAGCTAACAATGGACTAAAGTGAAACATATTTCACATGCTTCCCTCTTGTCATTAAATTACTCCCATACTAGTAATGTCAATTTTCTTCATGCAAATCGAGAAATGGAAGGTGTTCAGAAGTAGTGGATACTTGTATCAAAATGACCACTAAATGACCATTGACCTTTCATTTCTAAATTATTCTAAATTATTTCTTATTTAAGCAATGATAAACACCCACATTTATTATTTATAAATAATTCTCTTCCTTTAAAATTTCAAGTCTCACCATAAACTTCTAAAACGGCTCCATCCTCCTCCGTTCTTCCAACAATGATCAAGTTGTCATCATCCTTCAACTTAAAGTCTTCCTCTTCTTCTTCATCTTCCTATGAAGAAAAAAGACAGATGAAAGAACTCAAAAACAATCATAACCGAGCACGGTTCACTAGATAAAAGGTTCACTAGATCAAAGGTTCACTACATCAAAGGTTCAGGAGATCAAAGTTCACTAGATCGAAGGTTCACTACATCAAAGGTTCATGAGATCAAACTTCACTAGATCGAAGGTTCACTACATCAAAGGTTCACTACATCAAAGGTTCACTACGTCAAAGGTTCACTAGATCGAAGGTTCACTACATCAAAGGTTCACTACGTCAAAGGTTCACTAGATCAAAGGTTCACTACATCAAAGGTTCACTAGATCAAAGTTCACTAGATCAAAAGTTCACTTCATCAAAGGTTCATGAGATCAAAGTTCACTAGATCGAAGGTACACTACATCAAAGGTTCATGAGATCAACGTTCACTAGATCGAAGGGTTCACTTCATGAAAGGTTCATGAGATCAAAGTTCACTAGATCAAAGGTTCACTTCATCAAAGGTTCATGAGATCAAAGTTCACTAGATCAAAGTTCACTACATCAAAGGTTCATGAGATCAACGGTTCACTACATCAAAGGTTCACTAGATCAAAGTTCACTAGATCGAAAGTTCACTACATCAAAGGTTCATGAGATCAAAGGTTCACTAGATAGAAGGTTAACTACATCAAAGGTTCATGAGATCAAAGTTCACTAGATAGAGGGTTCACTACATCAAAGGTTCACTAGATCAAAAGTTCACTTCATCAAAGGTTCATGAGATCAAAGTTCACTAGATCGAAGATTCACTACATCCAAGGTTCATGAGATCAAAGTTCACTAGATCGAAGGTTCACTACATCAAAGGTTCACTAGATCAAAGGTTCACTAGATGGAAGGTTCACTAAATCAAAGGTTCACTAGATCAAAGTTCACTCGATCGAAGGTTCACTAGATTGACGACCCTACCTCTTACAGTAATCCTAACCCTAACCATAATCCTATCCAAGGCTAACCACTATCCTACTCCTAATTTTGTATCTTACCCAAATCCTAACCCAAGTTTTAACCCAAAGTAGATTCTTGGTTCAGCAGATATTTATTCTAGTAACCCTTGATCGAGTGGGATTCCTCCCCATACACTGGACACCCTTTCCTAACATCAAAAAGACAGCTATGAGCAAGCCAAATTTAATAAAAATTTCAGCCACTTAGATATTTGTAAGTGGCAAGGTGTACCATTAAGGCACAAAAATATTTTTTGAATCAGTTTAAGTAGCAAATGTGTTGACAACCTGTGGAATACATCAATTCAATTCAAATTTATTTCTCATATGAACGAGATTCATTAAAATATTTTCATAAACAAGTATTAATGACATATGAAGGACACTAGAAAAACAGAAACCTGTCAGCAAAGCTAGTGACCATTGAAAAATACGGACCAAACTATAAACAAAATAAGGGGGAGGAAACTGATCCCCAAAGAATCACACAGCATTCACATCAATTGTCAAATTTGCATTCATAAAAACATACTTCTAGCTGTTGGATGTAGGCCAGTGTATTCTGTGCTTCACCACACATCTATTCAGAAGGAGAGTAGGGTAGAGCATGGGAAGAGCCTAAGGAGGGTGGATCAATTGACCCACTTTTAACTGGAATCAAACCTCTCAACATATAACTCTACCTCAATACTCTGCACTTTGGCCTGAGAAATAACAATTGAGAAGAGAGGACATATTTGCACTCTGTATAGGTCTCCTCTGCACTTCAGTTTAATATTCCTAATGTTTGTATGTTATCTCTCCTGCTTCATCCATGTACGTCAAGGTGTATTGTCTTACAGCTCATGTCACTGATAAGAATGTTTTAGTTTGTCTCTGCGGTGAGATGAAATGAGGGATTACATGACACCTTGTTTTTGGTAATATTGTTTATTTAGGAGCTGCAATAATTGACCATGACTACGGGTTGCAACCACCTCAAAAACTCAGGGTACTAATTGGCAAATGTTTAAAATTCTTCATTTGTGTGATGTCAGAAAAGTCCCAATCAAACTTCAAGTAAACTATTTTAAGATTACATCCAGTGGTATAACGATGAACCTGGGGCCCCCGGCTCCTGGACCCAAAGGGCCCCCTATCAGGAGGTCCAGTGGCGCCCCCAGAGGTTGGCAATTGGGGGGGCACTATAAAAGATGGTGCTTTAAACCCACCTTAGATACATTTGGCCAGAAATGTATGTAATGGTGTAAATGGTGTAAATTGTGCATTTTGAGAAATTTTTGTAAATTTAAGGTGGCTTAGATGTAAAATGCAGGGTATCTTAGGCAAATCTTTCAGTTAATTACATGCATAGAAATTATAATTATTTAGTGTTATTTTGGCTGTGGCATGACACTTGTTACAAAAAAAAGTGTAACAACATATACATACTCCAAATGTTACCGTATTTGCTACTCATGTCATAACATTGCTCTAAGATTCTCTACTGATGCAGGGTCCCCGAAGAGGTCAGAGTTGTACATTTTTTTTTCGGAAAAGTGTTTTGGTTACAATAATGTATTGTTGCCCCCACAATGGTTATTAGATATGGAGTGTGTACCCATAGCAAAATTTGCGTGCAGACTTTGCATTGCAACACTTTAAATTCCTAACAAAATGCATCAGCCAATTAAAAGGCAAGTCTTTCCCTGAATTCCACTACTTTGCATTCTTGCAATGCCCTGATCCTCCATAATGACTCCAATGATCAAGAACAATCGGTGTAATTGTATAGAATCCTCACTTTGAATATTGCAAATATGTTAGACACGGTACTGAAACACATTCACATGGTGAGGCTTCGTGCACACGTAGCACACAAAATTTTGGTACTTTGTTGGCTGATATGTCTAGAGTACTCAACGCTCATTTCCATTCCTGAAGCAAGGAGTATTGTGGGTACAATCCGAATTTCTTATACCTTGAATTTACTAAGCCAGGCTGGCTTTTTCTGTGCATCAGTGTAGTGGGGGCCCCATTTTGGTTGGGGGCCCCCGGCTCAGCACGGTCTGAGCCCATAGGAGTTACGCCACTGATTACATCCTCAATCTCAATGCAAAGTTTAAAAATAAACTGAAGTAGTAGTTATAGTGCATAAACACCAAAAAAAAGTTTTCAGCTTTCTCTCTTTTGGGTTTTAATGTTAGCAAACAATCTTAACTATCACGACATGAAACCAATTCTTCTTACCTCATCTTTGAGATTGGTCATATATGGGTCATCCTTGTTGTCTGTGAAGACAGCCATCGATTCTAGATTTGTGGGGAAGTCTGAAATGCAGAAGAATTGCGGTATTCAATTACATTTGTATGAATGTATCAGTTTGTAAATCAAGTCTGAGGGTAAACACAAGGGGGCAGGGATAGGTGAAACCAAAGAGTTGGAATACAATCACTCATTTACATATCCTGTACAAACAGTGAAATAAAATAACACCTCAATTAACTAGACATGCCTGTACTTGCAGCCAAGTATGTATCGAAGCCTCTTGAAGATAACACAGCTTAGACGTGTAAGGTTTTTCCTAAATGATGGTTAATAGTTTGATCATAGAGCTCAGTAATAGCTCCATGGTTTGACACAATGTTACTACCGCCTACACTAGTTGCGAGCCACTTGAAATTGTGTAGACTGAAGAGCCAATATTGAGACAAGTTCTTGAACAGTGCTGTGTGATTCCATTGCACTCCAACTTAACACAGCCCTTATGCATTATGTCCGTAATATCCGGGGACCTCTCACACTCTCAAATAACAATATTTCTGCACCAAACTTCGTCTACCAACTATCTTTCACACGTTAGACATGTATAAAATACTCTTACACAAGAGAACTTTTTCAAACAGATGTAATTTTGAATCCAAAAATTAGCTACGTACTTCGCTCGATGGCAAAGCATGTTCACATACATCATATTGTCCCTTCGCACAGAAATTCCCCAGAATGCTATGCACAACAATTCCACACCTTGTACATCTTGACTTGTTGAAAAACGATATTCTGCAATATAAAAGTTCTGTTCCAGAACTTCTCCTATGTAATTAAATTCTGACAAGTAAACATTATGGAAATAGAATGAAAATTCCTCCAAATTACAGTTCTGCTCCTAAAAAGAAGGAAAACTTGTCAAGTGTTTAACATTTGAGACATAAGTGGAAACACTTTGTCCGCTGTACCAACAGTACAGGGCTGTATCTCACCTACATAGCAGGCTATACGACATATTCCTTGTTCAGTCATATTCCTAACAGATGGTTTGGGGATCAGAGGAGCTGAGCAGACAGAGTCCGCTTCGCAGCGATAGAGGGTAACGATTTGTACTGAACAAAGTAGAGTAATCCCTACAATCAAAGCTGTGGCTTCAATTAATTACAACTTTGTTGTTCAAACTGGGGAGGGTCCAAAAAAAATTGGTGTGGGGAAAATAAGATGCAACTCAGAAGGCTTGGAAAGATCCCATTTGCAGCTACTTGGGAGGTACTTTTGGTATTAATGATTTCCATGGTGCACTAAAGGCCTGCAGATGGTGGCACTAACCTTAACAAAAAAATGCAGTTCCCTCAATCTGAATTAGTGTACCCTGTCATCCTAATGCAGGAATGGCTCCAATCAATCATGTGTCAATATTTTTGTTGCTTATTTGTTTAACTCATGCAGAATAACTCCTTGGTTTACTTTCAGTGTTCGATATTCTTATACTGACCCTGACACTTGATGAAAGATACTAATTGTGAGTAAAATCAGAGGAGATCTAAAAGATTTAGCAGATTTTTGAGAATTAACTTGGGACAATTGTTTTTTCCCTTTAATTAAGGGAAACATTGCATTTGTTTTACAGAAAATTGTCATAGTTTTGAAACCAATATTAATAGATACAGGGTGATAGACAATTCAAAATAAGGCAGTACCCTAGCTGTCTTTTCAAAAAATAGAGCTCTCACAGGAAGAAATTTCTTTATTGTAGCAAAAAGGATGACCAAGGTATAAATTTGGGGTCAACTACTACACAAGGTTGAATAGCACAGCATTACAAAACATAACCATTATACAAGGAAAAGTTGAATATTCAAAACTTGTTTTTCAGTTACAATGATTTAATTACATTCATTAGCAATACATAGGATGACCCACATTCATATATACACCTATTTTTAGCAAGGCAGATAAAGGCAATGACATGTAAGCCAACAAAGCTGAATGCAAGATCTCTGGTGTGAACCAGTGTCTTGCCAAGTGGACTTCAAATCAGTTCCCTCAAGAAATCCAGCCTTGACAATTATACGAATCCAGGCAAGAGCTAAAATGTCAAATTCATTGCTAACACATCATAGTTGATGGTTTTTCCTGCATGTAATATTGAATCTAGTTGTGTTCTCCATAAAAGTCTCAGTGAAAGTGTTTGCAACTTTAACTTTTTAGCATACACCATTGTCAAATGCCAAACAATCATTCAAGGGGTTTTTGTAAATATTGTCGTCTAACCCTGACACCATTATGGCTAAATACCAGCATTTCTTAACAACTTTTCCAATACCTTTTTATTGTCAATCTATCTCAATCTATTCTGTACAAAACACTCAGCACTGCTATGGAAACCATATTATCATTGTGAGAAAATGTGCAGCCTCTTATTGCATCCTTTTTCAATGTTATACTGTTCAGAAAATTGGAAAATGTTTTACATAATTAGCAAGTTGCAATCAGGCAGAATGTACTAACAACTTACCTCCATTGCCTTCATCCTCATTATCATAATCTTCAAAGTTAAATTCCTCTAGACCAGTCAGGTCCTCTTCATCAGCTTCATTTGAAGCAGCTCTCTTCTCTCTAATGGTTGGCGCCCTCTCTCTTGTATCATCTTCTTCCGAGTCTGTATCATCACTGTCTGATGACCACTGTTTTACTTCATCTTCCTCCAAGCTATCTGCAAACTTTTTAGCAGCTTCCTTTAAATCATCTCCTTTCAGACTCTATTTCATTAAACACAAATGAGGGAAAACATACTTTACTACAAAAGGCTACTCAGAGTAAACTGAGGCACAAAATAATAGACTAATGCAACTATAACAAACGGAAACCCGGGTTCAAGTATTTTAAACAGGGCTGATGATGTTTGTTTGCACAAACTTGTCATGAAGGAGCAAAATATTACTACAAAAAGTACTACAAAGGATGCTATTCATTCCTCTTCTCATGTTTGGGAAATGGATACCATGGCCTTCTCACTATCATACCCCCATCCCAGACCCATGGCCTTCTCGCTACCATACCCCCATCCCAGATCCATGGCCTTCTCGCTACCATACCCCCATCCCAGATCAATGGCCTTCTCACTATCATACCCCTATCCCAGATCCATGGCCTTCTTGCTACCATACCCCCCTCCCACACCCATGGCCTTCTTGCTACCATACCCCCATCCCAGATCCATGGCCTTCTCACTATCATACTCCTATCCCAGACCCATGGCCTTCTCACAACCATACCCCCATCCCAGACC
>WURT03002193.1:6614-16966 GCA_009936505.3 Holothuria glaberrima
TATAAATGGTCAATTTTTGAGAGATTGTGATGGGAGATGTGGCCATGTTTCCCCTTTTCAATAACTTCCTTTGTATAAACAGGTTTACCATTTCCCCATATATTACCTCACCTTTAAGTTGCACAGAGAAACATTAAAATGTTTGAACCAAATGTTATTGAACCCATATGTGTACTCTTCAATCTCTCCCGAAAGGTTGTTCATGACGGTATCATTTTCAATTAATGCTTTCATTTAAGGATGTTCCTCCTGGGAAATATAAACTGTGATAATGTTTCATAGAAATACTCTGACATCATCCAGTATGTTGGTCCCTCCACTCTTAAAACTTGACGGTGTAAAGAAGCTATAAATCATGGCTATGTGTATAAAAGGAGATAATAATAGACACTGAATTTATAAGATTAAACCAAAGTATGGTTTGAACTTCTAATGGGCATAGTTTTGGTTGAAACACCTCATTGCTGTCACTAAGGGCGGTGGGGCAATTTAACTTGAGGTCATGCCATTTTGTTATGTAGTAGGATTGTACAAATTCTTGTGTTGAGGTGAATTGAGAAATAATTCCAATAAAGCCTAACTATATGTAACATAATGTTCATAAAGTAAATCTTGTATCATACCAAACCCTTTTTGTAACACCCCCCATTTGCAGGCCCGTAACCAATTTGGGAGGCACATTGATGTTGGAGTTTTGCCGGCCTGGGGGAGGGGCCTATTGCAAGTACTTTAGATGCAAAATTTTCTATATTTCTTTCCTATATTTGTGTTCTAAAAAGGCTGCTCTCGTAATAAATTTTTCCTCCTTCAGTGCAAGACCTTATATTGAAAAATTTTGGGGGGCACGTGCCCCCTTGTTGCCCCCTCTTTCCCCTCCCCTGTGGCTACATGCCTGCCCATTTGCATTATTGGTGAATTCAGTTTGATTGGCATGTCACAGTACAAATCAGGTTCAAGAGGTGCCAAAGACTGTTATTCCTTAAATTTGGAAGATGGGGTAGAAGTGAACTTAGTTGAAAAACATTTTGTATCAGTTGGGAAGAGACATTATGCCTGTAATTGAAACTTTTTACTTTTTTACACAATTTATTTTATCAGAAATTAACCAAGTGATGTGCCACATTCTTGTTGTTCCAAATTACCATTGTCATTATCCCATGTGCAGCTCACATGAGAAGTATTTGTTAACCTTCTTTGCTTCTCCTATCCTCTTATTTATAAATGTCCTCCTCAATTTCTCCCTTACATGAGTATCTCATTTGACTACCTGAAGAAATACTTGAAACAATGGTACAGTACAACAAAAGATAGTTTAATCACTATGTTTAGCATTTGGGCCTTTTTGCAGATATGATCTTTAGTGTAAGTCGAGAAACCCCAAACCTTTCACATACCTTGTAGCTCTGTCCGAAAGTGGCAATCTGTACCAGATGCTATGCCCTCAGATTCACTTCAACTTAAGCTGTCTAAAGATCAGTGCAATTCTGCTTTGATGTTGCCTCTGCTACTATGGCTATCCACTAATTTGTTGGGTTTTTTATCAGCTAGACAGCTAGGCTATCTGGTGCTAGCTTGTTGTCCGGTGCAAGACTAAATACTGAGCACAGAATAGAAACTGGGGAAATCGTTTGAATCTAAACAGTATTACAAAGAAAAGAGGATATGAATCCTTAACAGAGCGGTAATTGTGACAGGAAGAATGGGGTCACTAAGTCATCTTATCTTATTGAAGTAATAACCGTGACAGTTAATTTTTAAAATCAACTACTTTATACAGGTACATGTTTTTGGATTTGCTCCAAGAGATGAGTAAATTTGGTAGTTTTTGCTGATAGATGAGGATGTAATTTTATTATGTGTAAGTTAATGTACTTTTTTAAAATAAATGATTCATGTTGTAGTGTAATATAGACAGAAACTGTATTGTGAAATTGTCACATATTTATGGAAATTGTGTTTATGTTCCATTATGATTTTATAAATCAAATTAGTACAATCTCTTCATGTCAGCAGACATTTAAGGCCTCCTGTCAACATCAAACCTCTTTCTCTATCCCTTGCAGAATTTATGTTGATCCCTTCCAACCCTAAAATGACTTCTGGTCTGTCTCTGAAAATATCTTTGTAAGGGCATAAATTTGATGATATACCATAACTTGCTTGCATTTGTTCAATTTACCGTATTCTTTGAATTTTGCTGTTGTTTTTGCCCAATAGATCGTGTCTGGAGGGCCCGGCCTTTGAAGGAAATGTAGTACTCTCTGAGAGGCTTGATATTGACAGGTAGGCTGGGAGGGGTCACTCACATACACTGAGACTTTCAAAGTATCATTTAAGTCAGAGGGCTGATACTTATGCATGGGCAGGTCCTTTTGGAGATTTTTGTGTGTTTACCCTTTCACCCTGGCTGTTGGGACTTTTAAAACAAAAATTTGTTTTAGTCTTTCTGCCTTAGCTCTTAGCTGTTGGCACTTTTGGAAGAAAGTGTTGCTTTCTTGGAAAGGGGAGGTCTTTAGATTGATGTCAGGTGATCAAATGAAATGATACTGTGATGAGAAAAGCGGACCTTACAACAATAATGTGTTTACTTGGTTGCTGGGTAACTGTTGTGATGTTACAGTTGAGAAATTTGGCAGATTTGTTTCTAAAATAAAATCTTTGGTTGAGGGTGGATGACAATAATCCAGTTCAGCAACGTACTTCCTGCTTTCAACAATATGTGCTTTCAAAGACGACACAATGATGTGAAGGAAGGCATTTTGCACAGTTTATAAAACCTGTCAGGAAATGAGAGATTTGGAGAGATCATGGGAGAATTGATTTTATCTATCTTCATGCTGTACATACTTCCTGGTTAAAAATAGAGCACTTTGAAATGAATTTCAAAAGTTTTGGAGAGATGTAAAGGCATATTTGTTGAAATGACAGGAAACAAAACAAAGATGCTGTGAAAAGCCCCCCATGACGAGTATTTTATTACTCGTCTGATGTGAATTTTGTCCTTTGGTCTGATTTGTAATAGTGATAACATGGGTCAGTTATAAGGGTGAGATGCTGGTACTATACTTGGTTTAATTGACAAGACAGTGAAATGTATCCTTACAGAGGAAGGATATCAGGATCAACTAATTTGATCGGATGGAAGATTTTATTCGGACGGCTGTTGGTCAGGACTTTGAGTTTATTTTGCTGAGAAATATGTCAAATAATTGTCATTCTTTATTGTAGAAATATTTTGTGCATTCAAGAATCACTCATTTGATTTTCTTTTCTTGTCCCAGTATAAAAACGCCTCCATTTTCAGGATAAAGGGGTGTTGGGGGGGGGGGGGAGGTTAGGGGCATGGCCCCAAATATGTTTCCAGAGTACTGTGCTACTTTTTCAACAGGCATCTTTGGCTGACAGTTATCCAGGCCTTTGTTTGGTATGATCTTGTCCCTACACTCCTTCCATCTCCAAGCTCATTACAGGCTTTGCATCTATTGTCTTCATTTTTGTGAGAGGTTCTGTGTGATGTTTTTCCCCCATCTTTTCTTAGTTGAAGGGGAGTAAAGCCCTGTTTACATGATCCTACATTTGTTCGAACATGGTCATGCAAATGTAAGACATAGTGTTTCACAGATTCCTACCTTGATTATGCAGTAGCGTGTACCATATGCGTAATGTTTGTATGCTATATAATGTAGTCCGTCCCAAACTCCTCGGACTTGAAATGTTCTTAATTCTTTATTTTTGCTGAATATCCCCTTAATTGAGGAATATGCATTTTTAGACAATAATTTCTCTTACTATGACCCTACTTTTTGAGCAAATGATGAAAATAGACGGAGACATAATTTTCAGATGTTTCGAACATTTTTTGGAAAGATGAAACATGCAGCCAAAAATTTGAACACTGCCTCATACATGCAATTGTTCAACTTTGTTGGGAGGCTTGTCTACACGATTGTGCATTTGTTCATGAACATCGTCATACAGTTGTACCATAAAGTTTTGAACAAATGTATGGTCGTGTAGACGGGGCTTAAGGGTGTGAATGAACTGAAGTTGTCATGGGTAGTTCACTTTATAGAACCAAAGTAGTTAGGGTTCTTACTGCTTATATCTTCATTGTAGCTCCATGTCCATTTATTAAATCTGGATCTGACCCACATCAAGTGATAATCACCCACAGAGGTTAACTTCACAGCAGGTGTCGAATATGTACCCCTCTTTTACAAACATACTCTAACATCTGCGAACAATGCCAAAGATCATCCAATTTTGCTACATATTCATGAGCCCAATTTGATTTTGCAGCTCGACTGTTGTTTGGTTCCGATACATGAATATTCATGTTGCATGGGGATGCTTCAACTGTAACATTGTTCTGCGACCTACTCACTTTTACACAGTAAGTCAATGGGACTTCTTCATTGTGTATTGCTTTAAGCGAGAAATCACACTCTAAAACCCCATTGATGTTGGTCATCTGGACAGCATGTTTATAGTCAGACTTGCTTTAGTAGATTTTTCGTTGAATATTTGTGTTTTGTGTTGTGATTATAGATATTAGAACAGTTAATAGTGTACAGGTTTTACGCACTTATACTAAAAATTCTTGCAAAAATTCACAAATGTTGGTATTTTGGTATTACAAGTGCAGCCAATAAAGGTGCAGGAGTAATAAATGTCGATTTCATATCTATATGGGCAACCTTAAAGAGGAAAAGGAAAGAAATGTAAGGAGACAATGTAAAGTTGTAAGGAGTAGGAAAGAAGTTTGATGAAAAATGTGGGCAAAACCATATGTTTTAACAATTACATAGTAAAAAAGAAAAGAAAAAAAAACTTGTACAATACTGTCAATGTGATCCTGGTTACTTTGAAAATTGGGTGGAAGTTTGAATAAGATGTTATCATGTTCATAATTCAGTTTTGTTGAAAGATAAGTACCCTCAAGGTTACTTCCAGGCATCATGCACCAATTCATATCTGTAATCAGGGATGATCTTTGTCATAAAAGATGAACAGTGATCTGGCATTTCCTTTTGAAAGTTCACTTGGGGTATTGACTTACAAATCCAGAAATCTTTGGTTCCAGTTGACACTTTTTAAATGGATTCACACTAAGGACATAGCCAGAAAATCTGTCACAGGTTAAAAGCACAGATTTGAAAATTTTTTGGAGGTGGCAGTCTAGATTGGCAGGGGTCTCCACACTGTCCTCTCCCCAACTAAAATGCATCTCTTAGGCTGCTTGTTCTCTTAATACCTGTGAGCAATGACTAGTGTCCTCATATGGTTTCAAAAAACAAGATAAATTTCTGGATTTAAATGAAGAGCCTGTTTTCATTCCTATATAAGGCTTTGGATGAGGCTTTAGCGAGATCAACTTTAAGATTTCATTACCAATCAAATTTTGTCAAATTTCTGTAAAAGAACATATACTTTTATCTTTTCATTTGCAGTATCTCTATTTATGTTCAAGCCATGTTGAAATCAATCAAGAAAGAAGAGATAAAAACAGTGATTATTTCAAACCTGATATTTATATTAAAATTCCCACTTGTGAGCAGAAAGCCTGTACAAAAATAACATCCAGATTCCTCAGCAATTGTCAAAATAAATAATCACAATGAAGTTTCATAAACAAATGAAAATTAATTCAAGATTCACTCAGGTGATATCAAATTTATTGATGAGCAAGCCATTCACAAGTTTTTAAATTTTCAAATTCTGGCACATCCATAAAAAGGACAAAATCTGAAGCTACAAAGACACACCCAAATATTTCATAAATATATTGTCATTTACATGAAAAATGGTGTAAAAATTGCATGAAAACTAAAAACATGGTATCATACTTCATGATTTGAGAATGCATGAAATTATTTTTCTCGTAACAGAAATTTTAAGTCACCTTTTTATTTTGTCAAGAAAGTTTAACATTTGTCACGTTCCTTGTAACTTCACTTGGTTTGTAGGCTACTTGATAAAAAATTACTATAGCAACAGTTTTTAGAACCAGCTAAGTTATCCATAAAATAGATTCAAGTAATATCTTCTGTGTCTGTGTCTGTGTCTGGGTCTTTTGAAAAACTGTGAGCTTTATAGTGGGAGTAATAACTGAGGCTGATCACATGAAGTAGCAAGCAGGGGCAGTAGCACAAAGGAGGGGAGTAGAGGTAAGGGACTCTATCAGAAAGTTTGAGAGGTAGGATTTGAGAAAAGTTGAGAAGAATGGTTGGGGATGGGGGTATATCAGGAAATGTACAAATTTGGCTCCCACCCCCTGAAATTTCTGACTCTAACAGAAAATTTGAGGGCTAGGATTTGAGACAAGTTGAGAGTCATGGTTGAAGGGGGGGTGAGGTCTTGGGGGGAGGAGGTCAATCAGGGAATGTACAAATTTGGCTCGGACTCCATAAAATTTCTGACACATATAAATGACAATTAATGTTTACACTAGGACAATACGATCAACTTAAATTATGAGGTAACAAACTTTTAAGTGGTGACATGAGCATACATCATTGTATTGCATTTATTTACTATTTATATGAAATGTAAGTTATGGATTAAGAAATGAAGTCCTCATCCCCTAGCCAAATAATTTTCTGGAATGCTAAAATCATCTTTTTCTCAATCTTTTAAGTGAAGTGACTAGTTTCAGTATTCAGTGATAACTTGCCATTTTAGCATTGGCTTCTTTGTTTGCAGCACATCATGATCGGGAAGTTTTTTTTTTCTGGCAAAACTTAAATGGTAACATATCCCTGAACAATTGAAGTACTCAGAAGTTTGAGCAAGGGGTCATAATTTATTCCCAAAGATATTTGGAAGAGTTAAATATCTGATACCTCTGTACAAGCAGTTACTTTAACCCTCATCATGCTGTAGGCGACATATGTCGCCGTGAGGGCGCTTCAAAAATAAAACATTCAATACACTATATCTAAAACAAAAGAATGCCTTCCATTCGTGTTTTTGGCCTCAGCTCTTAGAAATGGTGGTGCTTGACTAGAACAGGCCATTTCTGGTAAGGAGACGTTTTGTAAGGTGCACCTGCAGAGCTTAAACGCTTCAAAAATAAAGCCCGCCCTCTAAAGAATTCAGCATGATAAGGGTTAAACAAAAAAAGGTTCAACTTTCAATGACTGTTTATCTTTTCCTTCCCTTTTGAATGTGAAGTTTTCTTACATGCTTTAAAATCCCTTGAAGAATACCACTTGCAGATTCCTTTCCTCACTGTGCAATGGGAATACATAGCGTAACAGTCTGATCTCATATAGTCGGGAAAGGTAACCATCATTTGATTCATTTCAGCCATGCAGGTCCTGTTATTCTGAAGAAGTGGGGTGGCCTGATCCATGCCTTTTGGGCTCAACTTGATCTATGAATAATAAAATAAGAGTAATTTAAGGGAAAAAGCTTGTTATCAGAATTTTTTTTCTCAAAGACAAGAAATGAACCTGGGCTTAAATTGGGAACAAACAGTCACCCTAAACTTGTTTTGATGCATTAGCTAAATCTTACATTTTTTTATATTTCCCATGCATGTATCTTTTATGAGGGTTTAGAACAGAAATATTGCATATTAAATGAAAAATATGCAAAGAGTTATTTTGCATGAATAATGTGATTCAGTTACAAAAACATTGTCATATGGTTTATGGGAGTCATTCATCATTGAATTAGGTATGCTTACCATACCCTAGTATCCTAACCCAACTTGACTTAAAGTCAAGTTGTGGTGACCAGGGTCCTAGCTAGAGCATATTTAGTGCCAGGTGGCAGTAGGTTTATGAAATGCCATCCTGAGGGAGGGGTTTATGAGGAGGGTGACCCCCTCCCCTTTGAGAAAATTTTGTATCTTCAAGGGGGCTTAGATTCAAAACGGTGCTATCTTTTGCAATTTTTTGACCTAGTTGTATGTGTAATTTCATTCAGTTTTTTAGTTGATCATGTTTGATTATTTTTATGTTTTTGGTGTTTTTTCCATTTTTTAGTTATTTTTTTAAATGTGATGTCCATCTGAAGATGCAGTATAGAATATAATGAAAACAGTGCATTTTCAGCAATGTTACAGTTGAGGTTGCAGAAAATTCAAGCAGGGCGGGACAGTACATTTGACTGTGAGTGCTGGGCGCAAATATGGAGTGCTGGGCAGCCCCGCCCGGCGCCGCCCACCGTAGCTAGAACCCTGGGTGACTGCATTTCCCTTTAAGCCAACATTTTTGATTTTTGAAGTTTTTGATATGTAAGTGTTACCTAAGCATAGTGGTAAATCTTCCCTTCAGTTTCCAAGTTTGGTTCTTCAGATACTCCAGAATAGATGTGAATCTCATGTTGTATTTTAAATTGAACTTAAAGCAAGCAGGGTTAGTGTCACAGTTTTTATTTCATGATGAATATTTTGTTTTACTCAACTTACATTTAATTTCAAAAACTTAATTTCATTCAATAAGCTACTGTATTGTGAATGCATCTATATACCACAACCAGTCCAAGGTCAAAATGACAGGTTTAACAAGTAAAGCGAAACAGGACATTAGTCACCAATCTAAAACTACAAAATTACAGATGCTTGAATTGTAATTTTACCTTTGAATTCAGTTGTCAGTGACATATTAGAGAGTACTTTAATGTAGCAGCTTTAAATCTTAGTGGTTGTGTGAGTGGTCACATGATGCAAAATTTGAGCTGAAAAAGGACTTTTTAGTAATTACATTTATGTTCCATACCATGACATTATAACACTTACACACCATACACCCTATAGCATGGACAGAAAGCTCTACAAAATAAAACAACAACATGGTAACTGATTGACAATTCAGAAAAAATTCTTTACATCTGCTGTTTGTCACATGAAAGGTTAACTGTCTTAATTCTCACCTGACAGGAGTCACATGATCTTGCATATGCTGATTTTATTCCTTTTTTCTGACTACTACTCAGACTTCTGAATTCCTCCACCCAGTCGCATTCTGTCATCATATCACTGTTTTGAACTGAGAAAGAAACAACATTATACATGGATTGCATGAAATTTAATTTTTCTACATGATCTCAAACAAATGGAAGTCCAGTGTTTTCAGTGGAATATGAGAGAAACTTGAAAAAAAAAGGAAAAAAAATCACAGAAAGAAAGGCATATATCATGTTCTGAGGGAAAATCAGAAGGTATTTGTGAAAATTTAACAGCTTTTGTAGCTGCTAAGTGCCTCTTCTTTATTTTTTGTGCCAAGATTTCTCTCGAGTAGTACTCTGGCCATTGTATTACCATATAGGGCTCTCTTGTTTTGAAGTTGTTGCTATTTTTCCTGAAGGCAGAGTAACTGGGGAAGGGCAGTGGTAGGGTAGAGATGGCTTGTGTGTTTATTTCCAAAATTGAAGGAGACAGTTTTGATAGCCATATGTTATGAAGTAGCATATGCCCCCTTCCGTAGATTAAAGGTATCTTACTTTACAGAAGTAGTGAGATAAAGAAGTGAAGCACTGGGCCCAGAAAGGAGCACACATTTCTCAAAACTTCTGTAGGCCATGTAGTATCTATTGCTTCCCCAAAAGGAAACCCAGCTGATAGGAGAGTAATACGGTTTTTCAGAGCCTTAAAAATTTGTGTTTCACATAAGTGTGATCAATCTCACCTCTTGTGTTCCTGCCCCTTCCTACTCCCCCCACCCCACCCCCTAATTTCATCCATTTCCATTGACACCTTCTCAACCCTCTGTTATGTTCTACCCTAACAGATCCTTAACAGTCATCATGGAAGTTCAAATATGTAAGGATACCATTTTCTGGCAGATTTCCAGAATTTGTGAGATCTTGAGACATTTTGCTATGACAGGATGGCTTCCATACCTTCTTTGGTATAATGAAAAGATTCGGTCAGAGTTCAGTAGCGTAAACTATATCCACTTTACTAGTCATGTGGGTGACGTACTCTGCAGAGTGCATGTCCCTTTTTGCTAGGAATCTAGTCACTTGCGTCATGATTGAATCTGCAGCTGTTTCAGACGGATAGATTCAGGAGTTCAAACCAAAATGTTTACACTTTGTATTAGTTGACTCATAAAGTGATGTATTATTTTGAAAGTAATAACAGGAAACATCCTTAACATGAATGAAAGTAAAAGCTACAAGTCATATAAGCCCATAGTAATCATTTTAGAGAATAAGGCTATTTTTCTCCTACTTTGGTTGCCATTTAACTGGTAGCCTGCACAGTTGGCCACAACATACTCTTTCTCAGGTTTACACATTAGGAAAGTCCGCCCATTGAAACTTGGCATCATGACTTGGCTGATAGCATCACGACTTGGCTGATTTTTTAATTATAGAAAACTGCAAATACCAGATATTCA
>WURT03002204.1:0-16965 GCA_009936505.3 Holothuria glaberrima
TTAGGTTGGCCAATTTTAAAACAGTACTCCGTGATGCTATTTGAAACATTTTATGCATTGTTTATGTCAGTTTTACTAAGATTTTAATGTCCGTCACACCCACCAAAAGTGGTTTCGTTCCCCAGTCACAAGAAAATACAGTGAGTCTTGGGCAAATGAACTTCAGGGTGGGAAATTCTAACCCCTAACCCTAACCCCAAACCCTAACCCCAAACCCTAACCCTATTGTGGAAACTTTTTGCACCTTATAGTAAAAGCTGTAAAACTGAAAACTTCATTATGCCATTCTCTTTATGAAGTGTAGGACAGGATGTGACATTTCCGCTAAAAACTGAAATACCTCTGCAATAAGGCTGAAAGGTGATGCGAGATGCTTTCTCGTTTGATGGGAATTGCAATTATACTGTGTATTTAATTGTCAAAGTAGCAAAGTAATACTCTTCATCGTGTCTATTTCCTCATGTCAAGTTTTTTTACATGCAGTCAGATTTTACCTGTAGCTTGCTGTTTTTGATGTTTGACTCAGATGTAAGTTTGTATTTATTTACATAGGTTTACTGAAACTCACCAAAATAAAAATGGTAGTCAGAAACCTACCCAGTGATTTAGCCAGTCTGTATTTGTGCAACAGTTGTAGTACAATGGAAAGGAATGCTGCCAAAAAAACCTGAAGAACAATTTGTGCCCAGGCTTTTACTATATTTCAAAAGGTATCTTGGCCACTGCACCCTACCTGGCACCACCCTTATCTACAGTTGATACTTCTGACAGCTGTTAACTTCTGAGATACACTGGTATAGACTGAGGAATAGTAGTCTACTGTACAGGTTTTGCACAGAGGGAGGGGGGATGGCAAGCTTCCGGACAAGGGGACAGCAACTGGAAGCCTCATCAAAGGAGACAGGTCCTTGAAAGACATTGAATGTAAAATTTTCAGCACTTCCAGCATGCTGTAAATTGTTGGGCTTCTTTTTGCAAAAATTTGAAAATTTTGCAGGTATTGCAGAAAACTGAAAAACTTTGGATGTTCATGAAAGGAAATCTGAAAAAAGTGGTTTTTTGTTGGAGAAAATTTGAAAAATGTGATTGTTTTCAGGAGAGTTGGAAAATTAAAGGTTTTTATTGAAAAATCTGCCCTCTCTAAGTGCCAAATCAGGCAGATTGTCAGGTTCATTGACTGTCGTCAGGGTTACATATTTATCGTACAGATTAAGGCTCCCCAACAGGGAAGGGGTTCCACCTTCCCAATAGGGGCCATTGCCCTCCTGCTAGTTCTCATGGTTATCTCAAAGTCTAAGGTGCATAATTCCAACATCTAAGTTGCCAAATTGCCCATGTCAGAGAATTGTAGTAGTGAAATGAAAGGAAAACCAGTAATCAGAGTAAGAATTAGCATATTAAGATTCTGTTTTATCGCAGTAATTCATCGATACTTGAAAAAGAAACAAAGATAGATCTTTTCTATTTGTACTAAAAAATGAAGATTTGTGCTTGTTTTTGACAAAACTGAAAATTCTTTGGGAGTCACAATTCCAAAGATGTGCTTTCCGTGTGTGCTGAAAACACATCTCGTTAGCATACTCGGTGGATATAAATTTACACTGTAGTATTTTAACATGAAGCCGACCTTTTCTACAGTGTTGTTGTGTATACTGTTCTGCCTGAAGTACAGTGGATGAGCTTAGCACAACAAGCAAGTTGCCGTTTCTGTTCAGTCTCCAATTTTAAAGTATGTTGCAGGTTATACTGTATGTGTTATTGTTTGTTCCTTAACCATCCAGGATAGTTTAAAAACTTCCTCTTAAAATGAAATCATGTGTAGTTGTTGTCTTAGTGTCATGATCAAATGTAGGGAACAGGGAAGGAAAGGGATACTACTGAAGGGAAAATAATTTAATACCCAGAGCTACAATGTAATAATGACATTAGAATTGGCCAGGACACTACCAAGGTAACAGTTCAGTATCTCTTGGAATCGAATTAGTAGTTCAGTTTAGAATACAGTGTATTTTGTGTAGATTGATGGATCTAGAACTTTAGAGGCAATTCAGCCAAATCACCCACCCCTTAGAAGTCCCAGATTCCTAACAGATGGTGCTTGCAACCCTACGTATAACATATCTTAGAGTGAGAAGCTATAGGTACACACATTCAGTATGAATGTGTGTAGCTTCTCATTTCACACTGCATTGGCCAGCACACTTTCCTGTGATCAACACCTTTGCTTACATCTTGCAAATTTGTGCCAACCATAAAGGTCTTTGTAAAATATTCAAAGACAGTATTGTAAAAAATGTCATAGTAATAGATGCTCCCAGTTAAACTTCTGAGGACATGCATATATGACAAAGTTCTCTTCAATACAAACAAGTTGATCTTGATAGCAAGTGTAAACTTGTGGCAACTTTCAATTTACCAAAGTTTTATTATTCCTTAACTACCAATCCATTGTCTCACATTGTTTCAGCAGAATGCAGATTGCTAGTACATACCCACATAAAACCTGCTTTAAGGCTCAATCTCTCAAATTTTATTCTACTATAAACCAACAACAATGATAGGCAGTGTATTAAAAAATTCCTGTTTCCTTTGGAATGTTGTTTGCTCCTGTATTTTATCTGCTAATATTGTATATGTTCATGATATTTATCACCTTATCAGTGTATAAGTACAAGTTGCACAACTTACTGTGGTATTAAAGTATGGAGCAGTTGTTCAAGAATTTCAAAATGAACATAATCTCTGAAACTGAAAAGCCACTTTATAAAGGTTTGTAGACGTGGTGTCATACCTGCATGGCTTATTAATGTATAAACCCTTTTGAATGTTAAACATAACCACAATTACTGTCAAAAAGCCATCATATATTGACCATTTTACAAGGTAGTAACTGTTTTTGCACCTTCTTCGTGAATAAACATAACCTACATATGCAAATGTGTGTCAAAGAGAGGAAAACTTGTGTCTTGTGTTATCTAAATGCATGTATAACATTCATTTCAAGGGCATTTGTAATGTTGGTGTCTTGGAGGGGTTTATTTTTGAAGTAGCTATTAACTACTTGGAAAATATCTGCTGTATGTCACACAACAAACTTGAAACTAACCAGGAAGTTATCAAGAGATAATTTACAAGAATTATATAACAGAAGAAATGCAGACTCTGTGCAGTACTCCACATCATATTTCTTGCATTTCTAATTATGAGAAATCCAGAGATGGTCTAAACTTGGAAAAGATGTACCATATTTACTCTAACAAACACCCCTCTCAAATAAACGCTCCCTGATTTTTTTGTCACATTGCGTGTAGTGAAATTGTGAATTCAGCAAGAACAGAGTAAAATAAAAATAAGATAGTCTACATCATTGCTATGAAGAAGATGTATCTTCAAAATTTTTGTTGATGTCAATCATGCTATTACATACAGCGAATCAGTACTGCTTCATTGACGGACAGGAGTAGTGGTTAAATTATACAAGGATGTAAACATTCAGTGAGATTGCTAGTGCATACCTAACATGAAATTCTAAAATCAACACAAGAAAATTTCATAATAGTAAAATATGTCATGAACAGGAATAACATAATGAGAAAACTGCTGTTACATGGTGCGGCAATTGGAACAACATTAAAATCGTCATAAGGTAAGATTGCTTGCCGGTGAATTTGCCTCTAATTAATGCCACATTCACAGACATTTTACGCCACCCAGCGAGTTTATTAGAGTAATACAGTATGTTGAGAACAGTCTAGAATGGAGCAATGCATGACAGAGCTATGACGTATAGGTCTGAAGGTCAAGAGGCTGGTCCATTAAGTCTGAGTGTCCCTTCTGGGGATGAACAATAGCTCTTCCAGGGAACAAAATACCTTATGAGGTAATTTTTGGGGGCCCTTCAGCATCCTGCTTAAGAGACTGCCGAAAACTGTAGAGAATTATGAAAGATTATATTCAAAATATTCCATCAGATTTTTCATCAAGGGTTGTTAATCTATCACTGTTCAGAAAACAATATTGGTTTTGATTTTGAATGTATCAGTATCTAAAATAAACTGAATGGCTGTGAAGTTGAAACTTAGTTCATATTGCCATAAAAGGGCCTTTCTTTTGTTTTGCTTTAACTTCTCTATTCTTAAAGCTTGTATTTCTTTTTATTGTTTATAGGACTACCAGAAGGTGTTTTGCATCCTCAATGCACTGGCCTTGGCATTCTATGATCAAAAGAGAACAGCAAGGGAACTTGAAAAAACAAAGGTAAAATTTTTTTGGTTCCATACTTCTTTACACCTTGCTTTTTTTTTCTCTCTCCCACCCTTTAAGAAGATTCATTCAACCCTGCATGTTTTTATCAAGCAATATACATTTATTGTATATGCTCCTTACAGCCAAGCTTTTAACTTCCACTAACTCATCGGCATGCTTTTTATGTGAGCATTAATATTGTGACTATAACATACTGCACAGTATAATAAAAATATAGTTCCTTGAACGGTATTCTTGCAAAGTTGATATCAGTGGAAATAAAAGATGCATCTCTTATTTACAGATAGATCTCTGTCACCCTTTGTGCGGTTCTCTGACTGTACGGTAGTTAAGATGCAGTTCTAAATAGATTTACAGAAAAAAAATCTGAGAAATAGATATTTAAATAAAAAAACTAAAGAAGATATTGTGAATTACAGTAGGGGACCATTGAATTGTCCTTTCATTATTTTTTGTTGCAAGGTCTGAATATGTATTAGCCAAATCTTTATGTTCTAAAAGACTGTTGCACAATGGTAATAATGTCTCTCTCTCCCCTCTCCCACTCACAGAAATTTTTTGTCATTTTAATGGTTTTGGTGATGTATTCCATCTTTCAAGCTAATGCCACCCCTCATAAATAAATAAATCATATCACTTCAAACATTCCATTAAACAAATAGTACAAGGTGGAGCCTTCTTCAGAC
The DNA here is from genome assembly GCA_009936505.3 of Holothuria glaberrima. Lineage (NCBI taxonomy): Eukaryota > Metazoa > Echinodermata > Holothuroidea > Aspidochirotida > Holothuriidae > Holothuria > Holothuria glaberrima. Next base: position 4,953 of record WURT03002204.1, read on the forward strand.
CTATCACAACAAGAATTTGAATTCATAAGTTGGACTGAACTTCTGTACATGATGCATGCATGTATGCATGCTCATGATCAGATCAGGTGATTGTGGTGCTCCTTCCAGGGAAATCAGAGCACATAGAGGCAATCACAGTTTTATCCTCTGAACAGAAAGTCAGTCAGTCTGACGTGTTTCTTTGTTTTATACATTCTTTCATTTCTGTGTACAAGAGAGTAACGCTTTGCATGAAATACAAGATGGCTAGGTATTCTTACCATAAGTTTCTATAAAAATTTTCCTATAGTAGTACTGTAAGTGTATAATGTTGTGTAGCCCTGATCTGGTCCTCATCTTGCATACAAGTATAAAGGGGAAAATTTAGCAAGGCCACTAGAAAGAGCATTTCTAATTCATCTCAGCAAACGCAAAATAATTTTCTGGATTAACATCTTCCTAAGGTGGCAAATCTTTACTGCAGGGTATACATTTTTATTTACTTGAAAATTTTTCATATTGTAGTCTTAGCTGATTTTGAGCAGGGAACCTGATATAAGACCACTTGCATTGTGGGTGTTAGCATATGAATTTGTGTGCATATGTCACATCAGTATGGCTAAACAACCAGGTTAGCTGTGGTCATACAGTATATGATAGCCTAACAAACACAGTACACTATAAAGGAGATTCACCAAATGTGAATGTGGCCCTATTACTGTAGGTGCCTCCACTAATACTCCTTTTGGAACTTGTGCCAATTATGATCACTTAGTGTTTTTGCTCGTCATCTCCAGTGTGGTGTAATAACACTGTATACATGATCATCCACCTTACATTTAAATCAGGAAACCAGCAGCTCCCTGCATAGACCAGTTAAAACTTTGCTTTTTGCACCCTGGTAAGACTTTTGTATCCACTTATTGTTCGTGACTGTTAGTGCTTTTCATTTTGCCACAATATTGTTTATTCTTCACAAACCAAAAACAGCACACTTTACTCATGAAATCATAGTACTGTATGAAACCTTTGACCAAAATTTCATGCAAGTAGTATATTGTACTGGTATTGTAATGCTTTTTTGTAAGTTAGTAATGAATTAAAAGAGGAAGTGATCTATACTTCCAAGTGATAAATAGTCAGCAGACTTTGAAGTAAACTATTGGTATACATGTGCCTTCTGTGGAATCCATACACAAGTGATCTGAGTCAAAGGTGCCCCTGTTGTCCTGACACTTGTACAGTATACGTACAAGGTATCAGTCAATATACAGTACTGTGCTGTGATGAACTGCAGTAGGGTCCTGCATTTTAATATTGTCAAAACTTGGTCACCACTCCAGTTTGTAAACTTAGTATCTGGGACCCTTCTGTTGGAATACTTTATTGTGTCAAGCAACTGATTTGTAAATTATTAAATTACTTTTGATAAAATGGTTACACTGCCAGTGCTATGATTAGGTGACCTTTGACTTCCACAGGGTAAAACAGGTATTAAACAAGTTTGTATTTGCCTTCAAAGTTTTGTCATTTATAACTTCCTGTACACTGACCATCCAATTGGTTGGAAACTGGGCCGCTAAACCTCATCTAACTAACTGCACAGTGCATACAGTCACAAATTTTATGTGAATGCAAGTTTATACAGTGAATGATGTACTAAAATTGTTAGTGTGAATGTTGTTTGCAGTACATGGGTTGGAAAGGTATTACCATCCATGAATTTGACAAGAAAATCGTATAATACAAGGGCATAGATCTATATGAACTGGGGTAACTGCCTAATTAATGGTCTGTTTTGGTAATACTGTCTAATGTGAATATGCTTCATGGACATATATCTGCTGTGATTCATGCCAAATTCACATATAAGGTGACATATTAATTTAACCAGTGCATTTACAGTGGAAAGTGTAGCACCCATTTGTGGAACTTGAATAAAGAAAAAATAATCTGCAAAGAGTTGGTAATTACAAAAGAAATGTGCATTCCAATCTTTATCATTTTTGTGTAAATTAGAAATGAATTCTCTGAAACTTGCTGTTAAAATAGCATTTTAAGGTATGCCAGGCCAATGTGGAATCTACAGTATATACTGTATGTGAACACAGTTTTGTAATTTTCTGCAACCTGTACATAATGAGCCTTACATAATCATGTGGTGAAGACTACAGTTGTTGGGTTGGTTTTGTTGTACAGTAAAATTGCAAGTTTATTGTTTTCTGAGGCTATTATGTACTCTGTTATTGTACCAAATGCCCCAGGCTACCATTTTAAAGGAAGCAGAATGTGCGATACGCAAATTTCAGGTAGTTATTAGGAGAAAAGAGCAAGAATTTAGAACTCATGATTTTTGAGTTAGGTGGAGAAGCCAAGAACTTTTTTGAAATTGTTCAGTTTTATTTTTTCTCACCCCTTTTCACAAACATTGTGTGTACTCATCTTGATTCTTACGTCAAAATGAATGCAGACACAGTACAGCTCTACTGTAGCTAACAAGGTGAGCCTTTATGTAGATTAATTTCATTGATGTACAGTATACTGTCAGAGCTTTACATTTATAAGCCTCATGAAGGGCATATATGAAGTTAAACTTAGAGAAGAGCACCCATGTTTAATAAGTTTTGCAGTGCAGTACCATTGCTTAGAAGTCATTTTGGGTAGCACAGGCATAGCAACATCTAGACCATGACAGTTAAATTTAATTTTGTCATTACTGCTGTTTGTTATCAAAAGCCCTGCATGGTTACATAGGACTTACACTGGTGAGACTTGCTGTACACAGATGGCATGAAATTTCTATTTTAAAGAGTTCATATCAATGCAGAAAAGTCAATTTGAAAAGACTTAAGACAAGATTTCCTGTAAGAAGTATCATGAACTATCCATAGGGCTATCAGGCAGAGAGGGGACATTGTCCCCCCTCCTTCCCCCCCCCCCCCAAAAAAAAAAAATTCAGACAAACCCAAACTTAGAACAAAATCTGTAAATAATGTGGGCGAATTATTTTAAAGTGGCCGAGAGATTCCAACAAAAAACTTGTGCCCACCCTCCCAAATTAAACTGGTCCTGTATGCTTTTAATACAAAGCTATCAAACTAGTCCTTCCCTCAGTTTCTTTGTTCTCATCTTTTCTTTTGAAAACCTTTATATTGCCCATGTGCAATATTGCCAGAAGTGAAATTCTCAAAATATGCTATCACTTTTCTGTTGACTTTTTTACAGTGGTAATGTATATACTTGCCTGTGGACATTTTGCTTGCATCTTTGCAAAAGCCCTTGCTGCAAGAATCAATAGTCAGATGAGTCTAAGAATCATCAAAGATCGAAACTGGAGGCAAATTGATCCAGGTGTAATTTTCACAAGAAAAAGTCAACCCTCTCTTAAAGTTATTTCAGCACAAGTGGAAAGTGACTCAGGTTCCTAAGAGATGGTTTCAGGCAAAGTGGCAGTCTACTGAATGTCAGCAGTTTGCACCATTGCTGGATGATGAGAGAGTAAATTTAGTTGTGAATGTTTTTGTAGCTCTTACAGTCATCAATACAGACAAAGCTGCAGTCATTGCCGCTAGATTTAAAGTTTGACAGTTATACCCTGCTCTCAGGAGCTGTGGCATGTCGCACTCTTGCCTTAATACCCATACTGTACCTATGGATCTAACCCCAACATTTTCTCCATGTGAGCGCAGCAAGCCCAGGCTTAATTTTAGATTATAAATCAATTCAATTTAGGTTCTTTCCAGCTGTCTAAGACATAATTTCACTGCTTTTCACATAAAACGGGGCAAATTCAATTCATCATGTGGGGGGGGGAGGGAGGATACAAAAATAGATGTAATGACAAGGTCAGAGTACTGGAATTGTTGAATAAGACTCTCCATGGTACTGTAGCTGCTTGATTAGATTAACACCAAAAAGAAAAAAAATTAAAAGAAAAGGCCAGACTTTATTTTTGATATATGATAAAAAAGAAATAATTGTCATCATTCTGTTGAAACTTTCTTTTAATTAATATTTTTCATGCTCAAGATATTACCATTTTTATTTTGGTGAGTCATCTCAGAATTCTTTGTATTAAGGCTGATTTCTTGTTGCATAGAAGGAAAGTAGGGGTAGTGCCATGACTGGGGGGTTCAAAGCATAATTGACAAGATAAATTTTGTGTGAAATGGGAATGCTCATGTAAGGTTTGCCATATAGAAGGCTTTAAATCTTCTTAAAGGACAGGTAAGTTTCTACAGTACCAAATGTGAACTTGAAGCAAGCAGGTGTGATGTCATGGAGTCACCCTTGCCCTTTCATTGCAGTTTACTTTCCTTTCAACCATGCAAAACACTCACACACTAAACATTTAAACACATCCAATGAAATGTTGTGAACATTCCATGTAATCTTTTATCAAACCCTTTTATCAAACAGGAAATCATCTATTTGAAGGTCAAAACACTTGGTTGAAGAGCACAATGCAAAACTTTGGTAACCATCTTGAATCAATGACATCACACTTGCTTGCTTCAAGCTCTCTTTTGGTAGAAAATAGATAACTTCAAATGTGAAGTTTTATCATGAGGATGGAACATGGTTCTTGAATGAAAGTTTGACTGGAATACTTAGATCAAGGTACAGTAGTCTCCTATGAATCAAAAAAATATTTGGGTCTGGATGATAACTTGTAAAGAAGCAAAGACAGGAAATTGCATAAAGGCAGAGTTTGAATTTAAAATAAAAAGGATGACAGTTTTGTCAATATTTTAAAAGTATAGTTGCCTTGATTTTCCAGAGAAAAATTCAGTAAGTTTAAAAAATGCAGAAAATTTTTCTCTTTTGGAAGGTGAAAACGACATCTCAATAGCTTGCAGCGTTTGGAAGATACAAATTTTCAAAGAAATGCAATTTTTTTCTCAAGATGAAGTGCATTAAGGGAAATCTGTGATGTCATCACGGCACATTAATTTGACATAGAATTGAATTTCTTCATGATATTAATGCCGCTTTAGGGAATATTTAGCAACTTTGTTAGTTATGCCCTACATATGGTGTAGATTTGTGCTAAACCTACATGGAAACATATTCAAACATTTCAACAGTATCAGTTCTCAAGGACAAACAGAACATTCAATTATAAAGAAAAACCAAAGGAAATCTGAGGCAATGTGCCCACATTACATAATAATCTGGGACCTTCATGAGAACTGGAGGTATTTTTTGACAAAAATAAGCACTCTTTAGTATGAGATATCTCAAGTTAAGAAAAGAGTATTGCTATAGGGTTTGGAGGGCACAAATTGGAAAATTTTGCTCTTTCACGTGAGACCCTTGTCAAATGCCACTGGAAAATGCCTTTAACAGCATAGGGGGACAACATGTAGATGACAATTCAATAAGGGTTAACAGCATTTACATATTTTAGTAACATTCATCTTGCAGTGTTTTAGATCAAACATTCAACTTTCAGCATAAAGAGGTGTACTGCTTAGTCTTGATTGTCTACAGTAGGCCCTAATGTACAGTATGTCTAATTCTAAGCATGGAACAAGTATTCCTATGGTTATATATAAATGCAACATTTAGTACCACAAAGGTCATTTAGAGAAAAGAAATGTGGTGTTACTGTGCAGTACTGCAGTTCATCATTGAATGGTCAACAAAATCTGAACCAAAGTGTTTTGGTAACTCTTGTTTTAGGTGGTATCTGTTGGTCTTTAATCAGATATATCTCTGTATGTGCTTTGTAGCATATTACTGTACAGCAGAGCCTATAGCTTTATCACGAGGAAATTTTGTAATTACTGGACTTGAGCAGTAAATGAGCACTTTATCCTGTACAGTCAGTAACTTAACAAGAGCTGTATTAAAGGTAACCATATGCTTGACTGCACAAATGCCTTTGTTCATTTCCAAGATGTCTGTTCTGCATAGATCATTGGTTATCAAAATTTTTGGTTAATCAACCATTGTAAATTGGACAGCAAAATTGGTTGTCATGCAGTAATGGTCTGCCGAACCACAAGTTAGTATGACATGAATTGTACAAGGCCATTACTACGTGCTTATATTTGTGAGATGGAAATGACAAGCTCAATCATGTGTAACTTAAAGCAATATTTCAGTGGCAGTTTACGAAAGTTCTTAGTAATAGACAGTTTTTTTTTTTTTTAACATACTCCACACCAATACCGTATCTTACTTACAACTCAAGATACTCCTGTTTGAAAGTAACAGTACAGTAGGTTATTCTTGTCACAAAAACAGTTGACGGTTTTTTCAAGTTTACAAAATGTTTATATGTAATAATGGCAGATTACTTTCAAAACCTTTCGTTTTTTTTTTTCAAGTGGGCACATTTATTTTTCCTTGTGAATTGTTAAACTATTTTCTGTGTAGATGGAGTTTAAAGTTATGACAAGAAAGGTTACCATCATGAAAGTGTCTGCATGTTTTACTGACATGTGTCAAGATATGAAAGACATTATAGTGCATACAAAGTTCCATTAGTCTGCATCTATGGCATCACAAATTACCCATAATGCATAGAAGTTCTCAGATTTTATGAAACTTATTGGAGCATGCCTCTAATTTATCAATTGGAAACAAGTATATCAAAGGAAGTCTCATATGTATGTATTTCACATCCAGTGTAGAACATTTAAATAATTGGAAACCACTTTATCAGTGAAGTTCTCACTCAGCCACACCCACTTTAAAATATTTAAAGTGAATCAATCAAGCAAGCATGATTAAAAAGTTTCAATTTTTTATTCCCCCACTGGAAAATTTCTTTTGTTTTGTCCTGAGGTACAGAAGCACACTGAATTTGTACAAGTTTGTTAATATTGTGTTGCTATTCAGCCATGATCAACATGCAGTGCTTAATGCTTAGACCATTCTGGTTAATGGGCAAAAGAATGTGGTCTATCAAAAAGCTTAGGCTGTTTCGAATCTGTGTGGCATGCTCTGTGATATTTTTCCTTTTGTTTTGTTTTTTTTTTTCTTTTTTATTTTGTGCTCTGAGTTGGAACTTGTTACATGGGCCAAACAGGTTGAGGAAAAATAATATTACAGGATACTTAGGGAGGTTCTTACAGCTTCATTATTGTAAAAGCCAATATCAGTAGTTTAAAATGAGCTTTGATTGACAGTATTTGTCTTTTAAGAGATGCTATTGAGCACAAATCTAATGACATACCAGTTTTAAAGGTTGTGTGACATGAAAATAACATGAAAATAACATAGTAGGATATTTAATGTAAAAGGCATTAAATATCCAGAAAATAGCCGCAATTCCCGTTAAAATCCATCAAATAGTGACCATTTTACAAGGTAATTTCTCTTTCACACTTGTATCATAAGTAAACATGAGCTAAATATGCAAATATGTGACATCATGAGATAGACATACCATATATGGTTCATGTTAGCCTTTTTTTTCAACCTTAATTTCAAGGACACTGATAGCATTGTTATCCCCTGAAGGGTTTATTATGAAATTTAAAATTCTTTCCTTCAGAAACATTGATATCACTCAACAAACTGTAAACTATCTGATCAGTAACTAAGAGATAAATTATGTAGGGTTAACAAAATAAAACTTAACACTGTGCAACCGTACTCCACATCATTATTTGTGCATAGGGGTCATTCCATGAGGTTGGGGCACAATATGTGACATAACTGCTATTTTTGATAAATGAGTTATTTGTTACACTTTGTATTCCTGTGGTTTCCTCATACCATGGTATGAAATAAAATTATAGTTTTTGATCATATCTCCTTCAGAAAAAATTTTTGAAAGCATTATATTGAGACATCCTGGATTTGCAACTTCAGATTTATGACTTGGTAATTTAAATTTAAATCTCAACTTCAAACAACAAAATCCATTCATCTTTACTTCAAAAGTGCTAGAATTTTTTTAGTATAATACTATTTACATGTCCAGATAGTACAAGATGCACAGCATGTGAACTTATAATGGAAATTTGTTATGAAAGTTTGATATGCAAAGAAAATTGTGATGCATTTTCATAAATTCCTTTAAAACTTCCTTGGTGCATCTGTTTAAATGATTACTGCTTTGGTGTAACGTTTATACACCACCTGATGGAAGGAAAATAACAGGTATTACTCTTTTAAAGTGACCATTTGAGCCCTTGGTACAAAAACATCACTTGAACATTGCCTGCATCCCTTAAATACCGATGCAACATGGACACAGTGTCTTGGAATCATACAAATGTTGCTCATTGGGAAAACCTCTTCGTGAATATTACCCTTTCAAATGCCAAATCTCTGCTTATGATGTAATGAGTCAAGTGTGGTAGAACCTAAAATCTGTATTTATATATCCTTCAAACGTAGATTTTGACCAACATTCTGTACCGATGCAACACACCATATCAGTAATTATGCGAGTTATTGCTCTTCAAAAATCTTTGGTTCTCCTCATGGATCTTATAATTAGCTTAAATCTAAGCTACCAATCTAAAAAACATCAAAGCAAAAAGTCAATAAAATCTTTTAGCTTACACTAGATGAATAATATAGCAAAAATACCGCCACAACATGGACACCATGTTTCTTTGAACACACATCACCATTTTTAGTTCTTTACCCCTAAATGCTTATGTTAGCTTTCTGTTGTACCAGCTATGGTTTGTTAATAAAGGTAGCCAAAATACCGCCGCAACACATGCTCAAAAGCGGACACCATTGTGTTGCGGCGGTACCAAAATTTTGGAAATATTTTTTTGAATGATGGAGAAAATAACAATAACTAAATTATTAAATTTTTTTCTGTTGGTGTATTCTTTATGAAGAAAACATACAGACTTCATGCAGAGAATTAATATTTAGAGAATAAAATAATCATAAAAATTGACAGTTTTTATGTCACACATTTTCATGATAATTTTGTGCGGACACCATCGCAAAATGCACTGAAAACTGAAAGTATAAGAAATTTTTTCTATCTTCAATACTCTTCATTATGGTTAAATTACTTGCCAGTAATTTCATACCAAATATAGCTTGCTGGGATTCTCAGGTGGGAAATAAGGAAGGTTTTTATCCCCAAACAGGCGAAAGTGTAATAGTGCCCCAACCTCACGGAATCACCCATAGGCAATGAGTTCCTTCAGAAACCATCACATTTTGAAGACATATATTTTGAAAGCGGTAAAAGATACTGAAATAATTCTAACGGATCTTTCATTGGAGGTCGTAATTCTGAAACTGACTAGTGAAACAGCTTTTTTTGGTGGCATGTCACACGACCTTTACATAATGCGGTGAAAATATTTATCTTCTAAGGATCCTGGCGCAAAAAGGCAGTGCTAATAATTTGTATACATAGTAGGGCATGTCAAATCCTGTTACAGTGATTGGCAACTAAAAACAATCATTTTTCCAGTGACTTCCGAGTCAATTTCAAGTCTTCTGTTCAGGGACATTATAACATCCATTGTGCTCTAGATACAGCTGTGGAGTTGTACTGTATTGCTCAGTACAGCAGAGAGTACTGTACAGTATGTTAAACAGTGGTTGTGAAGGAATGTGCTCATGCACTATAATGGTCACATGATTAGAACTTGTATTACACATAACAGGAAAATTCAGCAGGGATATACCATATCCTGTTAGAATCACTTACAGTAGATATACATCTGCATTTCCATTGTTAAAGTTCACATGGTTGCCTTCCTATGTTTCTGTGGATAATAATCTTTCATATTTGCATTGGCAATTACTCAATGTCAGATTATGATTTCAGAGCTTGCTGCACACACAGACACACACATGAAAAAAAAAAAAGAAAAAAGTTGTGCTCTATAGCACTGTACAGCAAATGGGTAGAACGTCTGGATCATATGCACTTTGGGGTGAAACCATTCTCCCCCCCCCCCCACCCATGCACCCGTACCAGTATATAGCATAGCAAGGACTTTTAAGTGGGATTTGATTCATCAAGATGGAACAAGTGTGTTTCAGTTATAGCTAAATTCAGAATAATTCCTGATAGAGCTGGATGTTGTTCGACTTCACATACCAGCAAATATCTGTGCAAATTCCCCACATACAGTATATAGTTTGAAAGTATGTGTATATAAAAATTACAATAAATTTGGCTTATATAGCTCCAAAAGTTACAGCTGAAGGTGCTTTACCAGGGAAGTAAAGTAAAATCACTAATATGAACTATTGAAAAAATGAGTCTTAAGGTATTATACTGTAATATCCAGGATGTTGAGCAAGTTCTTATAGAATTCATGTACAGTATACACTGAAAACTTCTACAGCCACAGGTTTTCAAGCATAGTTTTGGGATCTCATAGAAAATCCCCTTCAAATCCCAACTATACTTCTATGCATTCTTCACAGTGCTCATCTCAGCTGAAAGTACTGTCAAGGTCCTGGTATAGCTGACAAAAGTATTGCAACAGCCTGGCAATCACCCAGGTATGAGACCCAGGAGGGGGAGGGGCAGTTAACAATTGATACGTGCATTATTTCTAATATGATCCAAAATTTAGTTGCAGGAAGCCATTATTAAGAAGATTGTGTTAACATGATAATGCTCTGCTTGACCATTGCTCATGGATGTTTTAAAAGCATTCTTAATTTAGGCTACAGTAAACTACAGTGCCTTTGGTAAAATTGTATCACTTTGAAAGCACAGTATGTAAAAAAAAAATACATTTCCTATTGGTGAAGAATCACTAATCCTTTTGCCTATTGTGGCTGTCTGGTACATCTATATTATTGTACATAACAGTCAGACTGTTACAGAGATTCTCTCCTCTCAGGGATTGTACATTCATTCCAGAACATTCAGTTTACAATTCCTTGAGTTTGAAAAGTAGGACCTTTTTTGTAGTAGGTTGCTGACTTGTGTTCCAGTTATTTCGAAGATTTTCTTTCTGAAAGAAACACTAGCCATTTGAGAGGAACAAAAAGCTATCACCATAGATTTGCTTATTGGTTTTATTTGAACTAGTTTTGTGCACTCTTTCCTCACAAACCACTTAACCTTACTGTTTCCCCGTATTGAGGACGTTTTAACCTAGTATCCCTGTTGTCTTCTTAAAACCTCAAAATTCCCGTGATGTGGAAATGAGAGATTACAGGTCTTAATAGTTGAGCAGTAGCATAATTGTAATTATTTTCATTTCTTCCTATGTAACAGTTATAGTGTATCCTTATACAATGGGAGGTATGGTCCCATTGTTCGGACTGAAGTGTGAAAAAGTTATAGAAAAGCTTGAATACCATCAAAAGCAGGAAACTAGCAATATTTCAAACGGAGTAACTGTGTCAAGGTTGCACAAAAAAAGTCTGACTAATCAATCAGGATACAAAGAAAAGTGACAACTAGCGGCTTGTAAACTTGACCATTGTTTTGGTCTTTATTGTTTAATGTTTCCTTTTTTGTAGGTCCATTTTCAAAGGAAGTGTATTATTGCTTAATTAGGACAATAACTGTTTTGACATGCTGTTACTGAAATTGGTGGTATGAAGAATGGAGTTAGGTCCATCCTGGCAAATTGGGTCAAGGTTAAATACTGCATATTAAAGTTTCTTGTAAACTTGTGTCTGTCTCCCTTCTTCTTTACCTCCTATTTACATATGTATTTCCTTAAAGGTTGTGTGACATGAAAATAACATAGTTGGATATTTGATTTCAAAAGCATTAAAAATCCAGAAAATAGCCACAATAGCCATTGAAATTGGTCAGATATTGACCATTTTACAGGGTAATTTCTACTTCACACTTAGAAGTAAAGAAGTATATTTTGAAAACGGTAAAAGAAATAATTCCAATGGATCTTTCATTGGAGGACTTAAATCTTCTGACAAGTGAAACAGCTCTTTTTGGTAGCATGTCACAAAACCTTTAATTGCCTGCAATTCCTGTAGGCAAAGACTTCATTGTTGCCTTTGTTGTTACGTGTTTCCTTTTTCAGAGATGCCACTTTTCCGATTTTAGTCGGAAATCCGATTTTTTTGAACACCCGTCAAAAATTCCGATTTTTTATGA
>WURT03002215.1:0-16965 GCA_009936505.3 Holothuria glaberrima
ATTTTCGGTGGTAGAATAGGAATAAACCACATTTGTCGGACTATTATTGTCTCATAAACCGTCTCGACTCCAACTTTAGCAAAATAACGGAACCGGCTTTGCCTCGTCCATTATTTTGTCAAATGTGGAGTCTCGACGGTTTATTTACCAATAATAGTCCGCCAAATGCGATTTATTACTAAAATGTATTCACAAGATAACATACTAGCTAATCAAAATAAAGGATTCTAAAACTAGCATAATACTAATATCGGTTCATGTGATTTCGTCCTGGAAAATGGAGGTTGTAACATATTAAGTATTTGTGTTTGTACTTCAGTTCCAAATTGTTTTCACTTAGTGTGTTACTGAACTTCTATTACATTTTTACCTACACGCAAAAGCAAGTCTCATTTAAAGGATGCATCAATAATTAGACTTTTAAAAATAAATTTTAATAAAAGGACTTTAAATATTGAACGTATTTAAAGATAAGATTCTAACTAATGAAAATAACGGATTCTAAAATTAGCATTATAATATCAGTTTCTATGATTTCTTCTTGAAAATGCAAGTTGTACATATTAAGTGTTTGTGTTTGTACTTCAGTTCCAAACTGTTTTCACTTAGTGTGTTACTGAACTTCTATTACAATTTTAACTACACGCACAAGCCAGTTTCATTTAAATGATACATCAATAATTAGATTTTTGAAAGAGAAAGGTTTAATAAAAGGACTTTAAATATTGAACGTATTTAAAGATAAGATTCTAACTAATGAAAATAACGGATTCTAAAATTAGCATTATAATATCAGTTTCTATGATTTCTTCTTGAAAATGCAAGTTGTACATATTAAGTGTTTGTGTTTGTGCTTCAGTTCCAAATTGTTTTCACTTAGTGTGTTACTGAACTTCTATTACAACAATATCTACACGCACCATCCAGTCTAATTTAAATACTGTACCAATAATTAAACTTTGAAGAAGGAAAGTTTAATAAAAAGGACTTTAAATAGCCAACGTAATAACAAGATAAGATTTTAGTTACCCACTGAAAAAAGGGACGAAAAATTACTTTCGGACAATTTTCGTCCAAAATCTTCAAAATTCGTCCTTCCATTAAAATTGTCAAGGACAGTTATACATTTTATTATTGCTGGTTGGACTATTTTATTGTAGAACAGGATCCATAATTACCTTCAAGGCCTTTTCGTGCTATAAAAGCAGGGGTTGGAAACCTCCGGCATACGGGTTGGATACGACCCGCTAGACTATTTCATCCGGCCCGCGAAGGAACAAGTAGAATCCTAGTAAATCATTACAGTTGTTTAACCCAACATTAAAAGTTCTATGAGTTTTACAGGTATTCATTTCAAACTCGACTCACACTGCGTAATAGGCTTACTACAAACTGAAGTATAACACGCGCCCGCACTACAAGTACAAAAATTTAGGATACTATACACAACAGGCCTGACATACAACATATCGTTTAGGTAGGTTACGCATAGATTTGTTACAGGACCCTAGCTAGTACTAGGCTAGTGGAACGTTGTAGCAAACCTGCAACGTTGCATCAGATTTAAAGATACCTGTCACAGTGCACGATTGTATATTTGCATCACAGCGACCGCAAATTCGGTGAACTATTTATTTTCATATTCTTCAGTGTGTAAGTGTGTTGTGTTGCACTTTTGAAATGGCGACTACAAAAAAGAGAAAAGTTGATTTGGAATGTCAATTTTTCCAAGAAAAATAGACAAACGATTATTTTTGTCGCAGTAAAAGATATTCCTGTTGCCTAGTTTGTGAGGATGCGTTAGCAGTAATGTGAAAGGCAAATCTGGAGCGTCATTACAGGTCAAAACACCCTTCTCTTAGACTGCGTAATAGGCCTACTACAAAGTGAAGTATAACACGCGTGTTATACACCTTGATAAAATCAAAGCTCTTCAGCGTAGTTTGGAATCACAACAAGCAGGTTTCACAGCACAACATTGTGACAATAAAGGCAATATTTTTCGAACGAGCTATGCTTTGGGCGAACTAATAGCAAAACAGCTGAAGCCTCATTTAGAGGGGAGTTTGTGAAAAAATGTACTGTTGCCGCCGCAAACTTGCTAGCACCAGACAAAGTGAAATTGTTTAAGAGGGTTTGTCTTTCACGAGAAAACGTCTCAGATAGAATCACTGACATGGCACAAGACATTGAAAACACATTGCAAGACTGTGCTGTGGAACTTTAGTTTTTCTCCTTGGCTTTTGACGAAACAACAGACATTACTAATACTGCTCAACTGGAGATTCTGTTCGTGGGATTTCTTTCGAGTGTAAGATTCAAAAAGAACTAATGTCACTGGAAGCAATGCATGACACCACAAGAGGTGATGATTTGTTTGAAAGACTTGTTTTGTCAATGAATAAGTTCGATCTAAGTTTTGACAAGTTTAGTGGGCTGGCTATAGATGGAGCTCCAGCCATGGTTGGCTGGCAAAAAAGGTTAATTACGTTAGTTAAAAAAGGCCTCAATCGTCTCAGTCTTGATCTAACTGACTTAATCGTGTGCCATCATTCATCAAGAAAGTCTGTGTGCACAGTCCATGCGGTTCAACAATGTGATGTCAACAGTAGTATCATGCATAAATTTTATCAAACGTAGAGAGCTCAACAGCCGCCAGTTTAAAATATTGCTGAATAATCTTGACTTGGAGTACGGTGATCTTTTCTATCACTGTGAAGTGCGCTGGCTGAGTCGCGGGAACATGCTCATGCGATTTTACGAACTGCGTGATGAAGTCAAGCAATTCATGGAAATGAAGGGAAAACCTATCGCAGAACTCAGTGATGGCAAATGGTTGTGTGATTTAGCATTCATGGTAGACATCACGAAGTACATTTCAGAGCTGAATGTCAAACTACAGGGTTCTAATCACTGCTCGCTACTTTCCAACGTGAAATCATTTGAGACTAAGTTAAAACTAGAAAGCGCAACTCGATAGGGGGTAACACTGTACATTTTCCCACTCTGTAAGGACAAAAACCTTCTACAACAAGTGAATATGCTAGTGAATGCGTGAAACTGATTGAGAGATTTGGCGTAAGATTTCATGACGTGAAGGAAAAGCAAGAGGAGATCAGCATCTTTGCGACACCGTTCATTTGGGGGGGGGGGGCAGTGGACGTGCCTGAAACCTACAGCTCGAACTAACAGCTGCAAAGCAACGATGAGCTGAAAGCTAGATACACTGCTTGAGTTCTATCAGCACTACATAAGCGCTGATGATTGCCCAGTTCTGAGGAGACATGCATTGAAATATGCCTCTGTTTTTGGTACTACTTACTACTGCGAACAGTTCTTTTCGAAACCGACCCTAGCAAAGAATGGACTGCGCTCCACCTTGACAGACACAAACCTCGAAAAGCAGTTGCGACTACCAACATCGTCAATAAAAGTTGATACAACTCGTCTTATCAAAGAGAAGTCGTCTAAGCCATCACATTTGTTGAAGATTAAAAAGTTGTGCAACTACGGAAGTGGGAAGGGAGGGTCGAAGGAAAAAGTAACTAACAGTTGCAGTGATCAATAAAATGAAATTGTATTGTTACAAATTTTAGGAGAATTATTTTTGGTGCATTTTCAGATATATTCGTGTTATGAGGCCTTATTTCAGGACAGCATAGACCGAGTCCTATGCAACCACTTCCGTAATAAATCCCAAACGCTCACCTCCTCCCTACCAAGAATTAACATATCTATCTGCTGCTAATCCGAGGTGGGTAATATTTTAGAAAAGTAGTCAATGTGATCGTCGTAATTTTTCGAGTATCCAAGGCAAGAAAGTGCTCTCTTGTAAGTTCCACAGGTTTGCAAATATATCAAGGCTCCCCGGAGCTTCGCCACCTGACCTCACAAGGGATGTTATCTCTTATAACCCCAACAAAAGGCCGTAAGGCGGGATTCAGGCTTGCTTGAAGCCTCCAGGGCACGAACATGTTTCAAACAACAATACGGCCCGCGACAGGAAAAAGGTTCCCCACCCCATTATAAAAGAAATAAATAAACCCGTCCCTCAGCAGTAGATAGCAATGACTGAGGCAATAAATCCCATATTCAAGGTGAAACAGTCGAACTGTTGAGCAATGGAAAATCTCGGAAAATCTTCTAAGGGGCAGCAAATTTTCCTACCAAAATCTTCCAAAAGGCTTAGGACGAAATCGGAAGACGGGAATCCGCCGTCCAAAATAAGAACCCCATTTCGTTCTGGAAATGCAAGTTGTAACATATTAAGTGTTTTTTTTTTTCATGTTTTATTAATGAAAAATTTCTTATCAGAAGAGAGCTTGGTGGCCTATTGGTTAAGGAGTTGGACTTGTGATCTAAGGATTGTTGGTTCGATTAACACCTGTTGTGTCCTTGAGCAAGATGCTTTATCTCGATTGCTTCTCTCCAATCAGGGGTCAACAATGGGTACCTGTGAGGTAACTTGCATATAGTGATGCGCTGTATGTGGCTGCTCCTACGGAAAGTCCCCCAGGGGACACGACATAGTGGTATTACCGTTCAGTGTGCCAGGTACGAACAACAAGGGATGTGCATTTTATAGTGTGGATTTGACAAGTTACCAATGACCAGGGGTAATGATTGTGAAGCGCTTTGACATGTGGGTCCCACTTAAAAGGCGCCATATAAATGTAATTATTTTATTTTATTATTATTATGCATCGAATTTACCTCACAATCTACTCTTCCTGGAAGTCATCCTCAGTCATCCTCGTTCAGAATACACCATCAGCTTCACCACTTTTACTTTACAATACAATGACGTCCTGTGACAGGCAACTATAATGTTAAAAAAGAATACTTGAAACATCCATGAAAATTTAGCAAACAAACAGATAAAATTCCAATCAATGGCCAAGGTGATTTAAGTCAAAATATGATCATTTTATGACCTCTCTTCTTCCATCTGTTCTAGTCCCTGCCGTTCAATTGTGATTTTAACTAATCAGCTTCACCAGCACCAAACTGTTCTTTATCATAAAAAGCTCCCCAAGTCGGTCCCTTAAGGGGATGAATAAATGGACCTACATCATATCATCTCGGAGATTAAAAGGACCACTTCTGTTTTTTATACTCCCATTTTCCGAGAGTGTTTGCTTAGTTTGTACTTTTTAGTGTCAAAAGATAAGCCACCACCACCCAGTTCACCTTCTCATAAAACCAAATCCCCTGCCACCTAACGTCCCCAAAAACAAAATTTAATTAAAAAATCTTGTAGGACTATTGCGAGTTTTTGAGAAGAAAATTATTGTAAAGCTTTTAAAATGAGGATAATATTTTGAATTTTAGACATAATGAAATTGCCGAAATTAAATATCTCCGGGGTCCTACCTTAATACCTACAATTGTAAGAGGTACGCTTGTTATGTAAGTCCATGTGAAGAAGTGGGGACCCACTCTTTTGTGCTTTGTAGCAGAACACTGGAGATAACCTTCTAATCGTAGTCCAAAAGTCTACTGTACTCTCTGACACCCAATTGGGGATAAGAAGCATTGCACCACATTCACAATGTGCTTGTTGTTAACCGACTTTGTAAACAGCAATACCTGAAATTCACTTAGGTCTGATTGGTCCACTACCCGTTCAAATAACATTACATCAAACTATGTCATGCTCTCCCCCTTCCCGCCTTCCTCTCCTACTATCATAAACCATGCATACCCTAATTTTTTTCACATTCCAGGAGACTATGGGAGCCAAGTCCCTAGTTCTGGTTGAATCCCATACAAACCTTACAATGCAATCAGTTGCTACCACTGAGATGCTCAGTTTACCATGGTATCTAAAGTGTGAGATACACTATTCTAAATCACTGTGGACACGTACGAAAAAATCTTTCATACTTGTTGGCATGTAACTGTTGATAAGTAAGAACCTACCCTTACTCAGAAAGGACCATCACTCTCTGATAACCAAGAAGGGATAAGTTACAGTGCTCCGCATGGTCAAGGGGCTTAAGACCAGTTGAGCAAATCTGCAAGATTGCCTTATATTCCGTGTATTTTACCCCTCTTCATTTAGCCACATCATTAAACCTAGTCTGCTTTGAGCACCTAGTACTACAAAACAAACTTTTGCATGTGCAAAAAAGGAGAAAGATTTAACAATTCTACTTTCGGTGAAGTTACAGATACGAAGAGTACAATGCAAATAGTTGGCAACATTAAAATTTTCTACGCTATGATAGTCAAAGTATTTTGTCAAATTAGATGATCATCGGGTTAGCTTTTTTTTAAATCGACTAGTGAACATGACGCTTCACATGGGGACTCACACAGAGCCGTTTAATGTTTCACAATAATGATAGTGAACTGTAAACGTAAGTTTGAAATTGTTTCAACGTAATGTGTTACTAAGTTTCTGTTGCAATTTCACCTACACGTACCGGTCAGTCTAATTCAAATTCTGCATCAATAATTAGACTTTTGAAAAAGGAAAATTTAATAAAAGTCTTTATATTACCAACGTATTTACAAGATAAGATTCTAACGACATCCAGCATCATAATATCAGTTCATGTGATTTCCTCCTGGAAATGCAAATTGTAACATATTAAGTGTTTTTTTTTTCATTTATATAACATTTTTTATGCATCAAATTTGCCTCACAATCTTTTCTTCTTGGAAGGTTTACCGGGGTCCTGCAGTCACCCAGGTTAAGAATTTATCATCAGTCTCACCACACTTACATTAAAATATAACGAAGTCCTGTGACAGACAACTACAATACTAAAAGAGTATAACTGGAACATCCATAAAACGTTAGCAAACGAACAGTTAAAATTCCAACCAAAAGTAACGGTGATATTAATCAAAATAATATGATCATTTTATGACCTGACTTCTTCTTCCAGCTGTTCTAGTCCCAGCAGTACTGTTCATCTTCAATAGCATCAAATTAAACTTTATGATGAAAGCTCCCCATTATTAATTTGAAGTAGGCTCCTTAATGGGCTGGATTGATGGACCTACATCATACTCACCTTGCAGGGATTGATATTACCACTCTGAATTTTTATGCTCCCCAACCTACCAGTGTGTGTGCTTAGTTTCTGCCTTTTGGTTACAAAATATGAGCCACCACCATCCAGTCTTCATCGCCTCAAAAACGAATTAACCCGCCTTTCCCTTACCTAATGTCCCCACAAACAAAATTTCATTAAGTATCATGTTATGGGATTATTGCGAGTTTTTGAAAAGAAAAGCATTTGGAAAGCTCTTATATGAAGATATTATTCTGAATTTCAGACATACTGAAATTGCAGGAACTTAATGTACTCCTACCTCATTACTTTCAACAGTTAAAAAATAAGCTTATCATCTAAGCTCATGTGTAGACACTACTTTAGGGCAGCAAAGCTCACAAAAGAAAAGTGGGCACACACTCTATGGATAACATTCTACTTACAGTCAAAAGATCTATTGCACCCTCTAACACCCAACTAGGGATGAGTAACTGTGCACATTTCCGATGAGCTTGTTGTCAACAGAGTTAACATATGACAATAACTGAAATATATACATGAGCTTTTTATTGGTTCACTATCCTTTTAGGGTCCTAGCACTATGACAGACTATTTTATGCCCGTTTCACGGACTATACCCTAACATTCTTAGATGCCAGAGAACTATGAACTTTAATAACTTGAATCAGTATTGGGAACTCTCAAATTAAAAATATCAGGAGGGGACTTCAAATGGCAAATGTATAATACAAGATACTATATAACTCTGAAATAATGAAGATGATAAGGTCAAATATGGAGGGCCATCCTGAAAGTAGAACATGTAAATTCTTCCTGACTATCTAGCTTTCGAAGTTATCCTGTTGAGCACAAAGTCTTTGATATTTTTCCATGTTCTCTTTTTTGAGACAGTTCTCCTTCATTATAGTTGACTGAATGACTTCCTTTCCAAGAAGTTTCTGCATAGTGATGTAGTTACCAAGATGTCACATCACTGCTGTCCGTTTTTGTCTGTCCATGATACTTTCTTTGGTTTGACTTTGGAGGGTGCTGCTTCTTTGGCCCTAGTAGACTTTTGCCATGGGTTGACTTCTTGCATTTGGGTGATTCTGGAACTTGCCTCCTGTAAACAAAAGCAAAATATAAAAAACAAAACACAAAATGCAAAGCAAACCAGACCAAGTAAACCACGGCCTATTCGATATGCTTGTGTGTGAATAACAGTTAAAAAACACAAAATCACCCAATTTCATACAGTTGCGCTATTCAGAGTGAACGTTTACTTGATGAAATATACATACTACATTTTATTTTCCATCTTGAATTGCTTTCTGTCCATCGTTAAATGCCATGTACTAGTACAGGAAGTCGGTTTCTGTCATACTTTCAGACATGAAACTATGTTGAGTGGAAGGGGGACAAACCTATAAAAATACATCGCTTGCATTGTACAGGGCTTAGTTAAATGTCATACTGTTTATGCTGCATAAAAATGTATAATTCTACTTGTACATTTATTACCTTCTGCAGTAAATGTGTCATTTTTCTTGTGACGCTTGTGACGCTTTTCTTGTGACGCTCACCTGATATGCCCTTTGATTTGAGAAGTTCAGTCAAGCATGATTGCAGAGTTAAGCATGCATGTTCAATGACTTTTATACCAACATGACCAAACAGCCAATAATGAGTCGGAGGTTATGACCGTTATCCTATGGCACCAACTTGGGACACCCTCAATAATTGGTCGCCGTCGGCAAATTTTCGGTCTGTCGGCAAAAAGGGGAGAGGGAAAAGACGAGGAAAAGAATAGAGGAGGAAAAGAATAGGGAAGAAGGGAAAGGAAAGGGGAAGGAAGGGAGTGAAAGGAATAACGGAGAATGGAAAGAAAAAAAGAGAAAGAGTTAGTTAGTTAGATGAGGTTTAACGGCGCAGTTTCCAACCAATAGGTTCAAGTCGAGAAGGCCACGGCCTTTTTTCCAGTTGTGGCTCACTGGCTTGTTTTCCCTTACTCCATTGCCATTGCCATTCCCTTACTCCATTGCTTATGGGGAGCATCACGCACAACGGCAGAAGGTTCCATTTTTAAAGTCTTTGGTTTGACTCGACCTGGGAATCGAACCCGGGCCTTCCGCGTGAAAGGCGGATGCTCTACCACTAGACCAAACACGCGGAGAGAGAGAACTGGAGCGCGGCCAGTCTGTTATCAGCTATTTCGATTTTCGGCTTTCCATCTAATTGGCCCATTCAAGTTGAAGGCCCGTCGGCAAATTGATCATGCATGTGACGGCCGTTGATATGGCCGTCGGTGTAATTGGACGAGTGACCGAGTCCGTCGGCAACTCGGGAAAAGAAACGGAATTAAAGGCTTCCGTATAGGAAGGCGGGCTTTTTTGGGCCACATGACATTCTTGAAAAAAAAAAACACTTTGTGGACAATATTCCTCACTTTTATCATCACCATGGAATCAGCAGCACCCGATTATCCATGGAGGGGGCATCCTTAATAACCCGTTTTCTAAGCCCAAACCTTGACTTCAAACGCATTTTGCAAATTCCTGAGGATCCGGTTTACCCACAAACATCCTGGAAAAAATAATGCGTGCCGCGCGAGTCTTCCCTTCACTGTAAACTCAGGCGTTCAACTTTTACAAGGTAAATTGTTTTAACACAAGTTCTACTTCAAAATGTCGCATATGTGGCACCAGATTGCATGTAAAGACACGTAATTTGGCGAAAATTTTCAAAGAGAAAAGGAGGGACACACCCTCCCCTAAGACCCCTCCCCCAGGCCGGCGATCACACAACATACTGCATGCCCCCCCCCTGAGAGAAATCCTCGGTACGCCATTGAAACGTATCCTGGCGTTCGAAGCATATTTTTAACGCTAATTTTAAGATTATGAACCCTTTTTTTTTTCATTTTTGAACGCCGGACGCCTATTTAAACACTTACCGTATTGAAACGCCTGACAAATCTAGTGTTCAAAAGCTGAACGCATTATCTTCGAATTCTGAACGTCAGGTTCAGCTCCTGAAGTATAGTGGCATGACGGGAGGAATTGCCTAACACATTGAAATTATTAGGAATCTTTGCATTGGATAATATATTATGAACAAAAATATATACCTATCCTGGGACTTATTTTTACCCAGAAAGATGCTAAAACCTTAGAGCTTCCGGGGGCTTCGCCCCTTGGGTCCCCACTGGGGCTTTGCCCCTGGACCCCACCAGGAGCCCTAAGGCGGGTCCCAGGACCCCACCCGCTAAAGCTCGCGCTTGTTTTACGCATCGCCTGATCTGTTTCCACAGCATGATCTCTACACCCTTCCCCCCCCCAAAGATTACACCTTCGCTACGCCCCTGCCTTAGCCCTTCTAAAAGCAAATGTTTTCCGAAGTAGAAAGCACATTTCTTCTCACTGATCGCTCGTCACGGGCGTTTCATGATAGGAACAGCCCCTCAAGAATTTTGATTTTGCTTGTAACAAGGCATAAATTTACTTTTCCTTTGGAATTGTACTAAATTTGTGCAGCACGGAATGGCAAATAAGGGTGCTACGATACACTTTCAAAGTCTGAGAAGGTGCCATTTACTGTACTTCTGGAGCTACTTTGGCCAGAAATTTTCTTGGTAAGATAAGCGCCAACTGTAGTGGCACTTTGCTTTGTATCAAAAACCCTTCAATAGGCCACGGACCATACATTTTCATTTCGCCCCGCACTTCAAAATACATTACTTTGCCTATGAACTTTCGGAGTTACAAATACAGAGTGCAGAATTTGATTTGATTCTACTTTCAGTTTAACAAGAAGTCATCTTCTCAAAATAAATTGTATTGATGAAATTTAAGTTTGTCATTCGATGTGTTATAACTTACAACACATTGACTTTCCAAAAGTATGCACAATATTAATTTGTAGGATAGTGGTAATATTTATTGATTCCTTTCATTAGGACTGACCACTCTTCCAAAGAAAGGTCTCCGTAACATGTCTTGACAATTGTTTATATTAGTCCACATAGACGGTAATTTGTGAGGAGAATCTAAAAGCAGGATCAAATTGACCTTGCATACACTAACGTATATATATATATATATATATAAGATGTATTACTTGCTCTAGAAGAAAAGAAAGACAAATTTGCACGCATTTATCACAATATAGACAAGGAAGGAATCATTCATAGGATAGGCTATTAGAATAATTAGCTGCGATCTCTTACCATGTTCACGCCCCTGAAGCCATGGTTTTGTTCACTTTAGGCCCTATAGGTAGATTGAGCCCGTTGTCGCAATGATATATTGTAGTCTTGGTGAGTGAAGAGGGGCGGGGAGACAGGATTTCGGCCAAATCTAACTGAATGGCGAATTGAGAAAGGCCCTGGGAAACTTTGGATTGAAGATGATCTGTTGTGTAATTTGAGGAATATCTCACGATTTATAAACATAAAATAATGATTTCCACCATTTTCTAATTTGATTTCATTGTATCAGCTATCGAAAGTTAGGAATCAAGCATGTATCTGCTATTTTCGTTGGACTGCTGAAAAAAGAAAGGGAGTTGGGAGGGGGGCAAATGGCGTGGTATCTCCACTTCCGTAAGTGACGGTACTTATCCTCCCGTCTCCCAAGTGTTGGCGCCCATGATAATAAAATGTTAACAAGAAGGGAGAAAAGGCATTTGTAAAGGTGTGTCGACATATTAACCAAATCAGTTGTTTTACTCGCCAATAACAGACAACTTTCCCTCAGTGAACATCCGTTTGAAACATTTAAAAATGTTCTACCCTTCTCAAGATAAACGTCTTCAAAGTTTTAACATTTCTGAAATTTCTCATTTGCTATGCAGAATTTGTGATTTAGAGTCTTGCACAGGGTCTGTATTTCTTTTGCTGATGCAGCTATGAATTGTAGTTTTGTGTTTAATGCGGATGGTTCAAAGTGGTCAACATGTATAAAAAACAAACAAACAAAGAACACACAAACAAAAACAAAACAAAACAAAACATCAAGGCATGCCAACATTACAGATGTCCTTTGGAATGAAGGCTAAACATACGATGGATAAGATAAAGACATATCTCATGAGTCTCTCAGGTTTTCCGTGACACAAATTTGTGCACCAAGTCCTCACATTTTGTTTTGCATTTCATGCATGATATCATGTGGCAAAACTAAGGTTAGGGAGAAGACGTAAAAAAGGTTAGGGTTAGAAGTCTCGTGACTTCATATCAAGCATGATATGTTGTGGACTGGGTGAACTTGTATCGCGTCTATTCATAATTTAATAGAAACAGTAATAGACTAGTATTAAAGATCCGTACTTGATGGATTTCGATGGGAATTACGCATTTGTTAACGTTTATATATATATATATATATATTTATTTACAGCAAATAGACTCATTCAGTGTTTACAAACAAATGACGACGCGGTTGGTCGGCAAAAGAGTTGGTAAATCGCGCTAAAACAGTCGTCACAATGAAAGGTAGATTCCAATTGGTCCTCTCTGCGTGCAATCGCGCAAGCGTTTACAGGCGCAATGCCTAATTTACACGCATGTGCTCTTGCGCATGCTTTATGCCAACCTATGCCAACCAGTGCCAACCAGTGCGTAACCGTGAACAGCCTAATAGATAGGAAGGTATGACATTTACATATCCACTGGCCTTTAAACATCGATTACAGAGCCCAACTACACAACTTCGAGAATACTTAACGATGGTAACGGATCATTGCTGGGAGACAGGATTCGGGTCGTACAGTGATACCTACTAGACAGTCATTCCTTTTAATATAATCAAGTGTACGTACCCTGAGTCTTTTTCTAAGCGGTACGCTACATGTAAAATACCTTTACCAAGACGTACTTTAATTATTTAAAACACGTTAAATGTAATTCCAGATTCAACCTTGGAAATAATGAAAAACCGTGAAAGATTGACCTTCGCTCTTAATAACTTACAGGCTATCTTTTTATCACACAGCTGCTTTATTAATACTCAAATTTTAATATTTTTAACAACTGAGATAAAAGAAGCTTCCTGCAACGGACAGGCGATTATATTACACACTAACAACGGCTCTTTTGCTTTAATGAATATTTTAACCTTTACTTTAGACAAGGCATATGCTTGTGGATTAAGTAGTTGATTTTAACAAGTTAGTAACACATCAACGTGACAACCAGAAAATAAAACATTTATGTTACTGACGGAATGTCACAATGGGGTGTAACAAAATCATTTCGGTGTTGAGAAAATGAAGTTGTACGACAGTAGAAATCCAATGGTAACACACTGCATAGGAATCACAGACGCCCTGTGCGTATAGACAGAGATCACATGACCATATATGTCGCCACCGTTCGAACTAATTCAGTCTTATCAAAACGACGACAAAATGGAGTAGTAAACAACATCACAATGCTTCACACTCTGTTCGTTGATTTTAATTGAACCTTAAACGTATTTTATCTTGAAAGTTCTCTTTTTTGCATAATCTGTCGTCTCTTAACCACTTGACTAAGTACAAACTTTTCAAAGAAAGAATAGGGCGAATCCATTCTGGTAAGCCTAATCAGGAATGTACAGTGGTGGCACTTTACGCATATGTTTCAATCTTATAAGAAGTCCGTGATAGAATAATAAGAGGCAATGAGGAACTTAACTGTGACGTCACTGACTTAGAGGCACTTTCCCTCGGAGAAACTTTTGTGAACTTCTCCTAGTGTTTTGATTTTACGCACTCCCCTGTCAATGACAGTTAAGTAATTGTGGGCTGCACACACGAGCGTCCCTGGTGATCGGTGAGTGGAAATTGGTTGACCCTTTACCGACAAATATGGGTTCTATTCCCGACAAAATATCTTTGTCAAGAACGGTTAACCAACAACCACGTTTTAAAGGTAATATTTGCAAAATGTTACAGAATGCAAACTTAAAATATAACAGGATAACGAGTTAAAAAGCCACCATCTCATCCTCACCCTACCCACCCTACCACCTGCAAAAACAACTATAGGAAAACGCAGCTTAACATTTTTCAATGGCAACGTCACCTAGGCTCATCTGTTTTCCGTTTTTTATTGTGTTTATTGAAAGAAGAAATTGTCGCCCATCTAGTACACACAAGACACTACTGAGCGGTAAATTGGATACGTTGGTTTACACGAAGGTCTGAATGCAGTAGTGGATGAACGGTCATCCTGCCTTTCGCCCATATATTTAAAACAGCCATGTTTTGGCACGGTCGTGTCTTAACGCCTCGTTCGCGTTTACACCGCCAAATGCACCACACGGCCTAATATTTGTTCACCCTATATTTGCGTTGATATATTCAACTTCGACATGGTCTATATAATGACACAGCGAAACAGAATTGCACACAGAAGTATGCTAAATTCTACAACATAAGTTCGCTGCCATCAAATTTGACAATTAAGTCACTCAATTCTGTACACAACATAAACTGGTAAAAAACACGTGTCAGAATACTAGCAATTCATTGACAAGAGTACAGGTCATACTGTAAATCAATACTATTCCTTCACACAATATTGCTTTACAAATGTCGCCTTCTCGAGTTGGGGCGCACTTTCACAATAATTTGTACGTTTTAATCGATAATATCTTAGCCTGTGAAAAGCTAGGTATAAATACTTTTCCACTCCGTAGTCAAGGGACAGAAAATCTTCTCCACCCAGAAAATAATATTTCGCGCCTCAAAAATGTCTATTTCCACAAATTTGTCTTCCTCCTTCACCCTCTCTTTCAATAATTTGCCTGGTCACGGACCCTTCTTTGACTCCTCGGGTCGAACAATAGAAAAGAAAGCTTGGCTGAAGTGTCATTTTACAAATCATCCTGAAAGAAAAAGCTCCGATATTCTCTAATTATGTGGTGTTTAATGTGGATAAAGAAAACGGAATAGAGACTGGTGAAATCCGTTTTACTGTTTTACTACCCATTAAGACAGGAAATTTTAATGCGGGCATGGATATTCGTAATTTTCAATAACTAAAATACAAACACCAATTCAAATGTAAGTGATTGTAACTTTGAAATAAATAAGCTCTCCACCAAGGATTATATTGTCTTCAATGATGAAATTTAACAAAAACAAGAGAAAGAACGTTCATTACGTGCACCTTTATGGAAAACTTAAAACTTTAGAAAGCTAGGATTATGATTATTGTAAAAGAAGACAGAGCGTTCGCTAGTCTTTGATATTTCAAATTGTTCTTCAAAAAGAGATTCCATTCACACAAACATATTAATCTTATAACTATATAAACCAAGGAGAAAGAGTGATCACAGCAGGAAAAAGGCAATTCGGTAGGGATGGTTATATGACGAGGGTAAAACTTTTCGCCGAAATCGCTGAATGCACGTCGCCCTTGAGGAACATTAATTTGTACTAAGGTTAGATATAGACTGACTTAGTGTTCCAAAATGTCCCACGCTGGAGCTATAATAAAAGTTAAGTGATCCATTACGTCTATTTTCTTAATTTGAGTAGTTGAAAAAATCTGATTATCCAGTTTGTAGATTTTAAATTTGAAAGTAGAAGTATCAGGCTCCATCCTTTCTAAGTGCTAGAGGTGCGGAAATTTTCGTAACACATACATCCTTTTGCAAGATTTGACATTAAGGTTCCATTGGAAATAAGAAAGCTTTGAAAGGACTCACTCCTCTTCAACAGAAGCTAATAACAGTTGTCGGGATCCACTTCTGCCCCACTCTCTGGTGGAATTTAAAACAAGATCAAAAGTAAAATAAAACCATAGATGTGCAACATTTGTAGAAACATGAAACAACACATACGATGTTAAGTAAACGCAAGACACGAAGCAGTGCATATGCGTTTATACATTGAACATAAATCAATTTATGATGTGTTGTAAATGACTGTAAATTACCTTTTCGTGTTTCTGGTATTCTACTACTTGAAGGAGTTAGCTGACGTTTGGTATAAGAAATTATTTTGAAAGTATTGCAGTTTTTAATACTATGGAATAACCCTCTTTTTAGGCTTTGTCATCATGAAAAATGTTAATTCAGTTTCAAATGTTGAACGATACTTTTTGAAAAAGTTTATCAAGGAGAGAATTCTCCTACCCCTTACACCCGATTTCTTAGGTGTTTCCACCATGCAGGCTTTCAAGTGAAACAATCTTTAAGACTGATACCAAGTGCATCTTAGGTCCAAGTCTATGTTTATATTTCCAAGAGAGCATTGGTGGTATATCTACATTTGAGAGTAGGAATAAAATTGTACCTTCATCGGATTATTCAGCTGCAGATAGGAGACAATTACTTGTTTTCTCCATTTCAAAACTTCAAGTTAGGTTCAATAAAATCTATTATTTTCTTTGATCTACTTTCTTCAACTAAAAACCGTTTCCATTAAGATATTGTTATGTACATAACAAAGAATTTCTTTCAGAATAGTTAACTTAAACCGAACGCATACGGACGACAAAAACGCGAAACACGAAACAGAAAACATGTTTTTGGGCTTGTGTCCGTGTGCGTGCGTTGGACGAAAACCAAAATTAGCGTTTTGGTTTTCGTCCGAAAAATATGTCTAGCTAAATACTTGTTTCGCGAATCAAGCAGTGCTTGTTTCGCGAAACAACGTTTCGCGAAAACCACTAAACGTGTTTTCTATCTCGTGTTTCGCGTTTTCTGTCGTCCGTGTGCGTTCGGCTTTAAGTAGTACGCCATATTTAAATACTTACTACACAGTTCGCACATGAGGGGGCAGTACTCATCCACATACGGATATGAAGCATCATTACACCACGTTGTAGGCCATCCAGGATTTGCACCACAGTAAGAATGTGTGTCTTCACAAAACTCTGAAAACAGGAACAAAGATTCAGATTCAGATTTATTTCGCATATGTTCGGTTGTAAAATACAGACATTCATATAATAATTACAAAATAGAAC
>WURT03002226.1:5676-24123 GCA_009936505.3 Holothuria glaberrima
ATATATATATATATTACTGGAAAATTTCCATAATTTAGTGAATTCTAATTTTTGGCTGGTGAAAGAGGAGACTACGTTGTCTAAGAGAAGAATTTGTTGTCAACAAAACTCCTGAAGCCCACTCTCTTTTGCTTCTTTACTGCCTTCTATTTCAGTATTTGGAATAGTTTTTACTCCCAAATGTGGAGTCCACAGACACATTCTTTGACAATTAATTTTCCGTTTTGGTTGATTTTGCATTATCTGGTATCTAAGGCTGGCAGATGCCCGTATAGGGCCTCCCGGAAGTTCTATAACAAGAAAATGAAATGGGGCAACGACATAATGCTTTCAGTGGCGTTCTAACGGGTTGGCATGTTGTGTGATTGTCAGCCTGAAAAATTTTAAAAATTGGGTGTACTTACATGCAATCTGGTGCAACATGTTACCTTTTAGGTAAAATTTTCTGTCAAACTTTTTACGTATTTTAGGTACTAAAAAAACAACATCAGTGAGAGGGGCCCATTGGCCATTGGCCCCCATAAATACGCCACAGAATGCTCTTTACCTCACATCCAAATATTAATATAGAGCAGTGATTCCCAACGGGGGCGTTATCGCTTCTATGGGGCTTTGAACAACTCAGGGGGCGATGAGCGCTAAGGGAGAGGCAGGGGGCGTTTTGAAAGAAAAATGGGATATTCAATTTAAACTTTGTCTTTACCTCATTCCAAAAGGTTTCCTCTAGCTTAGCTCCCACATTAGCTTACATAAAAAAAAAGAAAACTCGTCGCGTAGGTCTGACAATCCCTCTTCGAGTTCGATACTATTTTGTGATTATTTTAATGTCAGATGTCAGAAAATCGCATCTAACAGTGTGTAATATTAAAAATTCCCTGACGAAGAACCCTCATATTCCAATCAGTGCCAATGAAAGCTGTAAGCAAAAGGGTATGGCTAAAAATTATCCCATCACTTTTTTCTAAAAATTGTAGTCTTTACTTTGTTGTCAACAGACATGTTATTCAGACAGAAGAGACAATTGTAAATAAAACTGCGACCCTAAAGATTACTTTTGCAATGTACTATAAAGAAACACTTTTAAATGTTTCCAAAAATGCAAGTTTGAGGTGAGCTAGTTTCGTCGTTCTCATCAAAACGATCTAGAGGGCAGCTTGAGTGGCCAGGGCAGTAGCTTGTCGGGGGGGGGGGCAAGAGAGGCATCTTCCCCCCCCTGAGATTTCCAAACTCTTACTGAAAATATTGCCTACTTTAAAAATTACTGAAAATACTAAAAAATCCATCCTCCTGCATGATTATGTTTTTAAGGTCCTCGGAACCTGGGAAATCTCATATACAGGTTTCCTTTTCCTCGAACCCCCTCCGCAGACAGGTTCTTATGCGGGTAACTCGCACAAACGAATGAACCTTCTTCCTCATGCATGATGCACACAACATAGATGAAGCCTATTATTCGTTGAAGAATTTTAGTATTCCTTCTCACTCGGGTCCGGTACAGCATGCCAATATAAAATAAAGCAACTTTTTTCATGCTGAAATTAATGAGCTTGTATAACTTGAGTTCCTTTTAGTCATGTGTTCTCTAACGAAGTGATTTTAGTGAATAAATTTTTCAAGTTACAACTTTTCTTCTCGTAATCTCGGTTTTTGAAGAATGAAGTCTCAAAAAGTCTTTAGATACGTCTTTGAAAGTCCAGAAGGTTTCATTTAGTTTACGCCAATCTGGGAGGCATTTTTGACAAAAATAGAGCTACACACCAACTGACGGTGGCCCATTTTGCATCTTAGGCACCATACACAGCGCCTTCTCAACTTCTCAAAGAGTAGGTGGGCTACAGCGGCCCTTAAGAAGCACACCACGAACAAAAACAAATTGATAAAATGGGCTCTAAATAATGCGAATTTCAAAGAAAGGATTCGTCTGGGTGCCAACTATCATTAGTACGCCATTGGTCGCTGTCATGAACTGCCGCCTTTGGGATTTTGGCCAGGCTACGGCCTTGGTGCACTGTGGCAGAAACCTTTCAATGAGTCATGCGACCAAATACTACCCTTCTTCCCCCCACTCACATTGCAATTTCCTTGCAGCATCGAAGAAGAGACCGTCCATTAGTAACTATTTTTAAATACAAGCTGGTCTAAGGTGTATTTTTGTAATTTCTTAAGTGTGCAGTTAAGGTTATTAGGTAATAGGAAGATATAAAATTTGACTTACAGTACTTTATTCTTGATTTGAAAATTTCTTAAATATCCGAGAGCTTCCCAAGCCTTTGCCCCTTGGTCCCCCACTGGTCCAGGAATCCCCATTAGAGGGTTTGAAGAGAGAGGGGCGCTCCACACTTCAACATGTGGTTTTGATTTTATCATTTCCTGAATTGAAATGCTATGTTATGGACAGGGTGGAGGCGTTTGCCCGGTCCAATTCGGTGAAAGGGGGCGTTGAGCTGAAAAGGTTGGGAACCACTGATAAAGAGTATGATGCCGAACACTTTACATCTATCGTATTTTTACTATATAATTTTGAATCGACGAAAATCCAGACGAACAGCTTCCAGCAATGAGGAATAGGCGGGAGGGAACGGTGCAGGAAGGGGATATTAGACCTTCCTGATAGGGATATAGCAAAGGGGTTGAAGGCTTAACAAGCGCGTTTCAGAATTCTTTTTAGTCGTAAGTGTATTTACAATGGCCATCTATACCGATAATGGCTGCGCGCGAAGCGCTCGGTAAAATTACTGAAAAATGTATCGCAGCAAATTCGTACTTTCAAGTTCCAAACTTCCACATCATGCTACAAATTAGATTGAAAGATCACATATTGATGCAAGGCTCCTACAGATGTTTGGGGATGAATCTCTGTTTTTTTTAAAGTGTTGTGATCAAATTGTACCATGTATATTTACCTTCAAAATGGTCACGAGATGGAATGCAAACCGTGACGCATGCGCGCGAAGCGCGCCAAAATTTTTTGTAAAAGAGATTTCCATAACAAAACCTGCATTCTGAATCCGTATCGAGACACTTTCAATTGCCGAAATAACATACATGCCACTTAAAGAGCCAGTCTTTTACCTGGTAATTCATAAACAGCTTTTGACTTTTGCTGCTGTGCTTCTCTGGGAGTTGCTATCCGAAGATATTGATAATGAGAACAACATTGTGGCAAGGTCTGAAGCACGCGGAGCGTGCGAAAGTTTTGATAGTCTGCCAAGATTTTGCGAAAATTCTGATCGTTTCTGAAACATATGATAGAAAATGATTACCAAAGATCCATCACTCGGTCGACACTCACCTCAGCCTACCCCCTACAGAACTCTATAGCTTAAACGCCTTTTGGGATCATTTTAAAATTTTTCATTTTTTCGATTGGGAGCACGAGCCCCCATGCCTCCCGTGCTGGCGCCTATGGGCTAACCAAGAATTTTTTGTCTAAAATACCTCCTAGATCGCCGCAAATGATACTACTCATGCCTTCACTTCGCAGGCAAGTTGCAGATAAACATTCATTAATAAAATTTGTATTGCCTGTAGTATCAGCTAAGGTCATAGATTTTCGTAGGGTCTCATTTGTTTGTAGAATCCACGTAGTCGCTAAGCACAGTGTTTATACAGTGCCTGTTCAGTTAACCGGCTTGTTCATGATATTCATGTAGGCCTATTGCAGTTCCATTGAACCCTGCATTTATGTAGTTACATGGCAACGTGGAAAGGCAAACACAAGTTTAGCAGAAACAGGCTAGTATACACCAATAACGAAAGAACGAATATACCGGTCAAGTGTTTCAATTGATGCCCCATATTTAGCACATGGTTATGTTGATATGTTATCGACAGAATATCACTATGTCCCTTGAAAATCAAATATGAAGTATAGATTTTTATATGGCAGTGTCAAAACAACTGGGTTCTGCATTGCTTCTGATACTTAATAGCGAAATAATAAAACAATGTGCTGATACTGTTCAATGACGTATGACTGACAACGTAACGGATGTGATGTAGTTTCTGATTATTACGCCATTTCAGCACGCTTCTTCTGGGGGATACGGAAGAGCAGCTGCGACTGTCGTAGTTACTTTCTGGAAAATACTTTTTTACTCCTGAAAGAGGAGGGGGTCCGGACCCCTTTGCACGTCGTATTTCGGGAAAAAGGGGGGTCCGGACCTCTTGGACTCCTCCCCTGGATCCGCTCATGTGCATAAGATATGGTTAATGGCTTCTTAGATTATAGAGCCTGCCAGAAGCCGAGTCGTCTTTTATATAAGTTATCAGGACAAATTTTCTACCTGAAGTACTTTTAGCGGTCAGAAGCCAAGCCTTGCAGTATCTCTCTGTCCCAATCACTCTCGTTAGGACAGAGCGGCCAGACAAAACCAAGTCCTAGCCTTTTTTCTATGCCATGTGCCGTAAGCACCAAACCTCAATTTCCTAAATGCTGTGTTAACTGGTTCCGTTTCGGTGGAAAAACACTCAACGCAGTTCGCAAGATGGGAGGTGAAATACAGGGCTGTAAAGCTCGAGTCCAGTCTTGGACTCAATTCTGTACTTGAGTACGTGTTACTGTACTTAGAATTAACCCAGAACTGGAGATCTAGGAATCAGAATTGGCCGAAAAGTGCTGCAGGGACTAGGACTGGCAGCCGATTCCTACCAAGTCCACTGAAATGAATGGTCATACACAATGAAACTAGTATGTGATCTAATCTTTGAAAGTGACACCCAACATTACATATATAATTCACAACAGTAGTTAAAAGAGCTGTGCAAATACCATGCACATAGTATAATAATACATTGTAAAATGGCCGGACTCGAATTTCCACGGAATTGGGATTGAGGGTCACTCAAAGCAAAAAATTGATCTATTATATTAAAATTACCCCAAATAGATGATTTCTCTTTCGTTATTTTCTATTGCTTTTAATTTATCCTACTATCCGTTTTCTTGTAACATAATCCCTCTTCCCCCGTTCGCAGGTTTCACACAGCACTGCCACAATTTTATTGTAACTGTGAAAGCAACTATGACATTTCAGATTTATACTAGTACTGTTACATGTACCATTCAAATATTTTTATCACACACGAGATGAATGATTATTTTCACAGAATTGGACAGTCCTTTCATCTGATTTATATAAAACATGAATAACTTGACTCTCAGAATTTTCTTAGGCTAACATTACCAGAACAATATCAGAAAGAACAGAGAACAAAAGATGGCACACTTTATTAAAAATGCATATTTTCACGTTAGAATCAGGATTCTTGGGTCCCGATTAGCTAGTTTGTATCGGGCAACTAACAAAAAGGTTGTGATTGCATTCGATCGATGTCACCAGCCAATAGTATGAGAGTTTGGCACATAGGCGTAGGAAGCTGTTCAAGACTGGGGGCTGGACCTTGTTTCGGATCGTAGTCCTGGGGTTGGGGTCAAAGGGGAGGGGTGGCCCCTCCCGTTTGGAAAATGTTTGGATATTTGAGAGTCCTTAGATGCCATTTGATGCATCATTTTTGGACAAATTTTAAGGTAAATTACTGCAAATTTTTGACATTGGGTAGCCTTTCGGAGAATATTTTGATATTTGAGGGTCCTTATAGATGCAATTGGATGCATCATTTTGAACACTTTTTTAGGTAAATTACTGCACATTTTTGACATTCCGTAGCCCATTGGAAAATATTTTGATATTTGTGGGTTCTTAGATGCAAATGGGTGCATCATTTTGGACAAATTTTAAGGTAAATTACTGCAAATTTTTTACATTTCTTACAGAAGAGACAAATTAGGGGTTTTCGTGCTTAAAAAATGGGGAGGGGCTGAAGCATACTTTTGCTCCCACAAATTTCGCTGGGGGGCTGGCGCCTCCCTCAGCCGCCGTTTCCTACGCTCTTGGTTTGGCATGTCTTTAAATACAATTTTACCTTTTCCAACACTTTGTTCCTTCAAAGAGAAACAGTTAAACATAGACACTAAAATTAACATCGTAACCTTGTCCTTGTTATAAAAATTGTTTATTGCCTGCTGGAGAAAGGCTGTGAACCCCGCTTTCGCACTAAACGTAACTCCCATACAAAGTCTTTAAAAACAGTTGAAACTACCTTGACCGGAATGTCCCAATATCAAAATGCAAAACTTTACTTGGCTGCTTCCATGATTGTTAGAATCAAAGCTTGGGCACCACAGGACCCTTGCCCATAATTTACAGTTTTCTTTAAAACTGATCATTAGCTGTGCCTGAGACTAAACACAACCTTAGGATATGCTGCCAATCTCTCAGAGCTTTTGCGTCCCAGCCCAGATCAATTCTAATGATTTGTGACAGGCCTGGATTTCTTGGAATTAGAAATTCTTGAGTTTAGAAAGTTCGGTGAAAAACTTATACATTGTTCTTGGTTAGAAATCTCCATTTGACCCAACTCATAATTCATCTCCCGATCCTCCAGTTGCTGGGTACCCTTCCTTTAGTTGCCACAACATTTATTCCCTTGGAAGTAGCATCATTAATTCAGAAATGTAAGATAAAATTCTGTAAGCCTAGACTTACCAATGTGAACGCTTTTTCCGGTGAATTTGTAATGAACCTGTATCGGAATACCCCCAAATATATCTTTTTCAAAGTAATGTAGCACACAGTGAGAGTCTTGCGAAAGGTGTTGTATACGTATCACTGGTCTGTTATGGTCTGTTAGATAAAATCAATTCGCTCTCATTGAAATTTACAAGTGGCTTTTGTATAAAACAGTCTTTGTACAATACTCTATTTATCGATCAAATCAATGTTTCTTTTCAATGTCTGTTGACTTATGTCTCTTTCGTTTATCCGCTTTAACAAAGGAATAGAGGGCGCCATTTGTATCAGCCAACAATATCTTCGGGTTACCAAGCTCTACTAGATTCCCATCTTTTAACACAAGAATTAGATCCGAGTCCAGAATTGTACTTATTCGATGCTATAATGAAGAAAATAAATAAGAAGCATATTAATAAAGTTCAAAGCTGGTGGTGTAAACGAAATTTATGGAAGAGACAAACACTACATTTGACCAACCTAAATTATAGGGTGTATTACCCTCACGTATTTAAGCACCAATTTATCCATAATATCCATACTAAGTTGGACATCGTATCGTTTATAAGACACTAATTTTCTATCAATGCCAGTTCTCGGTTTTTTTTTTTTTTTTTTTTTTTTTTTTTTTTTTTTTTTTTTGTTGTAGTAGCAACTGAAAGGGGATGACTGCAGAATGATTTGAGCACAAAAAGAAAAAAAAATATATACACAACCGAAAAAATCAAGTTCAAGAAACAGACAAGATAGCCCATTGTATTGCGTAGTATCTATAGCGAGAGGTTTCTATATATCAAACACGGGGAGTCAGGAACAATGTTATTCACATTAAACTTAAAACACTTACGGCAACCGTCAAAACTGTTTTGTCGGCGAAAACGTTTCGAATCACCATTTGCAAAATTCGATCCTAAAACGCAAGAAAAGAAAATATACTCAGTGATTTTTTAAATGTACATGCTCTATACTTTAACATGAGTTGTTGTAAAGGAGAAAACTTAAGAACTTTTTTTGAGACCATCATAGGGGATGGGATTCTAGAGAGGAAAAGAATGCCAGTTTTGATCCAGTGAAATTGTTATTGATATATCTGGTTTACTCTCTAGCTCGACAAAGTTATTCTGTTCGCCAATTCGACATTGATCAAATTGTTACTTGTGTTAATCTGATACAAAAATAAGGTAACCTTTTTCTGTTGAAAACGTAAACTCGATTTCAGCTTTGCAGAGTTGTAATTTGTAGCCATCAGTTTCGACAATAAAACGGAAAATTATTTGGGATTCCTATCTTATGTTCGGTCTTTTCTCTCTGTGAAACATATTGATAACCCCTCCCAACAACATCCAACAAGCAGGGTCGGATTTAAGCATGGGCCAGCGGGGCATGTGCCTAGGGACCCCCACAAAATTCATTATTATATTTTTGGGTAGTTTGTGGAGATCATCTGTGTTAACTTTTGTTTTGTAGACTTACATGTATGTAAAAAAGAAATCTATGGGGTTAACTTCGAGTTGAGGGGTGGGGGTGAAAGGGAACACAAGCTTTGCCCTCGTTTCGTGACTTGCGCCCCTGTAGTGTTTTGGAGAATTACATTCGAAGGGGACCCCCGCATTAGTTTGTGCTCAGGGCCACTAAGGTAAATCCGGCCCTGTCAACTAGAATACCCTATAGACACCTTAGTCACAATTTCGTGACAAAGTCGTAGTGGTTAGCAACTCAAATTCGTACACAGATGTCTCTTGAACTAATCATATGGATTGTCTTAACAAATCCTTCAGGGCTTGGTGTTGGTTTTATATTTAGAATTCACGTCAAGGATATTCCTATCGTCACGTTTCTAGAACGCTTTGATGGCAATAAAAATGTCATTCTAATTCATTTCATCTTAATGCCAACATTTTCCAATTTAGTCATGATTTTATTTACATTTTAAAGGAGCTGCGTAGTGGCGTACTTCGGAAATAAATCCGTCATACCAAACGAAATGTTTACCCTTAGTGTGATACTAATATTGAAAATATCCCGTTATGTATTCTCAGTTAAAATAATTTTTGCAATGTAATTCAGTAATAACATTCATTTTTATTTCTTAAATTTTTTTTATTTTTCACTTGCTAAATATTGAACAATTTGTTTTTGAATTAATAGTTCGATACTTTTTCTTCTGGCACGGGCAATTTTGTATTGTTTCAACTTGTAACGGTTCTGATCGATGGATCAATTAGTCAATATATCGTGTTATCATGGCACCTGCATTGGACCGTTTCCGCGAAAAACTGATAATCTCGGGTTGAGTTAGCATTTTGTTATACTTGTAGTGTGTTTCTGGGGATTAGTTTGGTTTCATTTCGAGTAATATAACCAGTTTCAAAATGTTGGAGGGAGAAAGTTTCCTATCCCTATCCGTATGCGTACCTCTAAATTACACCCAGGTGCAGTATTAACTGTTCATGGTATAGTCCATGCGAAGAAATTATACTACAATTCACTCGTTTTTACTGATAATGGTATACCACCATTTACAGTAAGAACTGTAAAGGCTATGTGTATCGGGTAATCAAAATCGTTATAGGCTAACTAAGAAAACCATAGGCCTAGCTAAAATTACGTTATAGGCCTAAAAGTAAGTAGTATCGTACTGAAACATGCAACACTAATATAATACACAAGTACGAACGTTGTGATTTTTGTGTACTAGACACAATGCATTTCGGATCGATTCGATAAACCAAGAAGCATAACCGGATGTGACGTAACGAAGTCGGCGGGTCAGAAATTTATTCTGTTTTGGCGACTACTCAGCACCTTTAAGTCGTACATTATCTTCAGCTTGGGAAATGTATACTTTATCCCATGCCCCTACGATCCTTTGCTATCGACCATTATGGTTAAGACAGGGGGTGGATTAAAATCGTTTTTTATAACCTGGTCTGTTGTCTTTTACCTATTACAATGTTTGGTTTTAGAAATATCTTTAAAGAAAACATCAAAATCTACCGTTTCATAATCCACAGACGCAGTTGCTTCCTCCATGATGAGAATTCTGGATCCCCGGATGTAGGCTCGGGCTAGACAGAACAATTGCCGTTGGCCAACGCTCAGGTTACTACCGTTTTGTGCAACCACGTGATCTTAAGGAAAAATACAAAAAGATCAACTCCATGTTCCCGGACAAAACTATCACTAGTAATTGCCATAATATCATACAAGACTCGAATTAAACAAATTCTTTTGTAGATTTCTTACCTAACTTCTTTTCCAGAGTTTCGGTGAAGTATTTTAGCTGAACAAGCTCAAGGGCTTTCCATAATTCTTTGTCCGATTTCTCATTTCTGGGATCAAGGTTGTACCTGCATGACAATAATGATTGAAGTGAAAGAAAGTGTCTGGAAGGAGTTTTTGGAATTCATGTTTGTATTCTTTAAATGCCATTCCAGAAGAACAATGAGAAATGTGGAACAAATTTCACAATTAAAAAATAAATAAAAAGAAAAGAAGAAATATCAGTGGTATGCTGTTTGTGATATTCCTGAAATTAAATTACTTTGTTTCAATGATAAAGTCGGCTAAAACAGTTCAACGCTCTATGTGGCAGGATGGCTTAGTGTAAGTAATTTTATCAAAATCTCGATCTGAATGTCTTTCATTATATAAACTTATAATTTCTTCAAAAAGTGATATTAGTATTTGACATTCATTGAGTTATAGTTTTTGACAAAAGTGACTGCAGTTACATGAAATAATATGTAAAAATGATTTACTTCAACGGGGAAGAGATTTGGATCAAAGTTTGCATGGTTCTAGTTTACATATCTGTCCTTCTATAAAGATGGCTCAGTCCAGGGAGTTGCCATTAAAAATAGTTTTGTTCCGTAGCTTTTCGGTAGCTTTTTCTTTTGCACCCACGTAGTTGCTGCCAAGGGCAATTGTTTGTACTAGCACTTGATGCAACGGCCTTAAACGCAATTATAACTTTGTAACAAAATGTCCGTGTCGTCTGCTACGTTAAAAACCATCTCCTGAAAGCTTTATTCATTGCTATAATATTGCCTGTCGCTTGCCTTGATACTTATGTGGATCGTCGATCCAATAAACTTGTCACAAATCAAAATATACGATGTTCCATTTTCCGTTATTGAGGTGCAAAGTGCGATATGTTATCCGGATAGCGTTATAACGCGCGCTGTGATCCCATGGGTAGCCTAGTGATGTGCAATTTGAATAGACGCTGTGATGCACTTGGCAGCGAAATCGATTATTCATCTATCTACCGATCAGGTGTACGATTTGAGCTAGCCATAGACGGGACTACGTTGGAAAGGGGGTACTTGCTTTTCCACATTTGAAGACCTTCGAAAAAATAATGAAAATATGTGAGATCAATGAGGCAAAGTTAGACCAGAGAAATAATAAGACCATTTTTAATGTAATTGATAATATCTTTATTGTTTCATAAGATATTTCATTAGAAAAAATGCTTCAAAAATGCTACAAAAACGGTAGGGGGAGTTTCATGCGTTCCAATCGTAAAACGTATTATCACAGTGACGTAACTTAAACATGGGGCGGCAAGGAGGCGATTGGTGTCAAATGTTTCATGCCGTTATTAAGAGATCTTTCAAAGCATGGACATTAGCTCCCCTCCCCCCTTTGACCTTAAACCCTGAAATGGGGTTCTCTATTATACATGATGTGCGGAATTATAGGTGTTTGTTTATAATTTATAAACATCATGGTCCTTGCACACACTGCCATTGTGCTTGGTGCTCAGCATAAGCAATGGAGTAGGGAAAACAAGCCAGTGAGCCACAACTGGAAAAAAGGCCGTGGCCGGCTTGACTTGAACCAATTGGTTGGAAACTGAGCCGTAAAACCTCATCTAACTTCAAAAACAAAACCGTGTATGGTAGTCAAAACGCTCCATAAAGATATTTCTACGGCACGCTTTGCCTGTCTGATATATAAATCCTTGACTAATTGTTTTTCTAATGAAAGCTTTGGTAAATTATCTGGTTTTTACTTTATCAGGATTGCTGTAGTGTATCTATCAGTGTTGACCCTGGACTTCACCAGGGGCCCATGGATAGCCCCTGGCCCCAATGCTTTTAAGACGGAATGCTTCAGTGCCGTGAGACAGGTTGCCGTTGTTTGCCCCCGCTTCTTCCACTTTCAGGCATCAAATCCCACTACCTATGGAACTAACTGTGCATAATTTTGGGTTAATTGTTCAATGAAACATCAGTTTTCGTCCCCTCCTTCAGAGTGCAACGGTGCCCACTTTCCCATACCAGCTGACGCCCACGAATTCAATGAATTGACCGGTGCTGTGGCCGAGTGATAAAGACGGTGGCATTTGAAACGTTGAAGCCTGGCAACCCGGAGGTTCGGGGTCGATCCCCGGCTGGGTACGGTGGATTTTCGTCCAGAGTAATCTACGGTTTTCCCATCTGAAATTAATGAATGGCTTTTAAAAGAAACCAAATTTGACCTAAACTGTTGAGTTGGTTAGCCACACGGTGTGAAGTTGTAATACATAAGCCATATGCCATATAGGCTTCTTCATTTAGTTGCTTTGCGTAGTAAAACAACTGCCCCTCAAGGCCTGAATGAATTTCCCAGGTCATCTGTGACGTATTTGCAAACATTACGCTTCATACCTTATCGTTCCATGAAATATCGTTGGATCTTGTGGAATGGTCGATATTTTCGTCCGTAGCATTTTGGCAGGCACAGTTGAAATGTCTACCCCGTCAATCAAAATAAAACCTGTGAATTAATTTTTGAAAACACAATGTTAAAAGTTTTTATGCATTCTTACATTTGGGAACAATATGAATTATATCGATAGATAAATATTTCCATAGCGGAGTCCATTGATCTTACATGGATTTGAAATCTGTATAATGCATCCCTTGCATTTCCGTATTCTACAATGGTGTTCATACAACATAAAATATGACAATTATGTCAACAAACGTTCAAATTATATTGCTTAACTCGCAAAAAAATGCAGGACATTCCACACGTCGACTAATCAGAAACCCCTATTATTTAAGTAAAATACTCATATATCGTTAAAGATATCTGCGGCTTGTCCTTTAGGAATTGGTAAGCCGTCGTACTAATTCTTTTGAGGGGATAACAGGACTTGTGTCACCCAACCTTTCTTTGTCGAAGTTAAGCAGTTTTGACTTCTCGATGTTTGAGATGTAAAATTTGACAACAGATACCATCTTACATACAAATTAAGTTAACATGAAAATGTTACATACCCAGTTATCCTTCTATCATGAAAGGTATTTTCGATGGAGAGGGGGGGGGGGCTGACTTGTGCATGTTGAAAAGATGGAGTGTAGTACGCAAGGCGCCACCATGAGTTGGAGCGTAGCGTATGGAGGAAATTTTTGAAAAAATGCCTCCCAGATTGCAGGAAATGGCCCCAAAATGTTAAAATGTTGATATATTTTTCGTTTGACATTTATATAAATTTGCTCAAATTTTTGATTCAAATTTCATCCCAATTTTGTAGAAAACTGACTAAAATTTCTTAATTGACCTCCCAAGTTGGGTTGATAACTTGAACCCATTTCCCCACCTCATTAGTTAATCCCTTTTGGTAAGGAGGTAATGCGAATTAATTACAGCTTAGACTACTAAATTTAGGAGACGAATTATCTCCTACATTTTTAGGAGACCTTATGATAAAATTGATAACGAAATCCCCCATTGATTGTTATTTCGAACAATAGGTTTCCCCAGGTAATCGAATATGTGTGTTGGATGGCAGAGGAATTAGTTATAGACTGTGGAACTATTAATCATATGAATAATCAGCGGCGTAACGATGAGCCTGGGGCCCCCTATTAGGATATCCAGTGGCGCCACCAGAGGTTGGCGATTTGGGGGCACTATAGAAGATGGTGCCTTAAGTCCACCCTAGATACATCTGGCCAGAAGGTCGGTGAAAATAGTGCATTTTTTGAGAAATTTTTGTAAGTTTAAGATGGCTTAGATGCAAAATGGTGCTATCTTTGACAAATTTCTTAACTGATAATATATTAGAAAACTTTCACGATTAAGTGAATTCTTATACTTTTGGTTGACTGTAAGGGTAAGCTGTGGTGACGTAGTGCATGGAGGGGTAACGATTCCTTTCCATTCTTGTTAAGGTAGGGTGGTTTAGATGCAAAATGTAGGTATCTCAGGCAAATCTTTCAATTAATTACAAGCATAGAAATTATCATTATTTAGTGATATTTTGGCTGTGGCAGGGCACTCGTTATAAAAAAAATGTGTAACGACAAATGCATACCACGAATGTTACCGTATATGCTACTCATGACATTATATTGCTCTAAGATACTCTACTGATGCGGTTCTTGAAGAGGTCGGAGTTGTACATTTTTCGGAAAACTGTTTTGGTTACAATAATGTATTATTGCCCCAATAATGGTTATAAGATATGGAATGTGTACCTTGATATATGCGGGCGAAGCTCGCCGAAATTTTGCATTGAAAATCGTCCCCATAAAAAAATTTGCGTGCAGACTTTGCACTGAGATACTTTTAATTCCTAACAAAATGTATCAGCCAATTGAAAGGTGAGTCTTCCCCTAAATTCCACTACTTTGCATTCTTGCAGTGCCCTGCTCCTCCATAATGACTCCGATGCACAGAACAATCGGCGTAATAGTAGAACCCTCACCTTCGAATAATGCGAATATGTTTGAGACGGTATTGGTAGTAAACACGGCCATGCGGTGATGCTGCACGCGCACGGAGCGCACGAAAATTTTATTACTTTGATTACTGATATGTCCAATGAACTCAATGCTCATTTCCAATCCTGAAGCAAGGGATATTGCAGGCACAATCCCAATTTCTTTGACCATGAATTTACTAAGCCTGGCTTTTTTCTATGCATCAGTGTACTCCTTTGGTCGGGGACCCCGGCTCCGCACGGTCCGAGCCCATAGGAGTTATGCCACTGTGATTAATCAGTAACTTAAGATAAAGCACCGCAAAATTCCGCGACTTCATCATACATTGACCGTTTAGATTTCCAAAAAATGACGCAGAAACTCAAATTTAGTACGTCGTACGACTATGAGTCCCTATTTTTAAATACTTAATTCACAAACGATTTTTTCCTTATTGATTGAATGACGGAAAATTAATGATACGTCATTTGTTTTTATATTTAATACAGATAGACTGAATGATAGGTGATATCATTTTTAGAATGATATTCATCTTTTTCAATTTTTCGTATTTCACTTTTTGGACGTTTTCATTGCATTAAAAAAACTATGCATGGCAAAATTATTGGGGGTGGTAGCCCCAGCCCCCCCGCTTTCGACGGCCCTGATGGAGGGAAAAAGAGAAGTGCCGTGTGGTTTGATACTTGGGGGAGGTGGGGAATTGACACAAAATGGGAAGCTCAACCTTCAGCCAGTCATGACCACTGCAATCGATCACCTTTAATCATTCGTGCGCCGATAAACATCTACCACCGAATATATCAGACAACATTTTCGAGCATCGTTACCTTCATATATGTCGATGAACTTGAGCAGTGTCATGGTTAGAGATGATTTCCCACTTCCGGTTCGACCACAGATGCCTACCTAGTAAACGATTATATTGAAAAATAATGATTTCGATAATGCAATGTAAACTGGTGAAATGTGCACTCTTGAGACATGCACTAATCCCTATACCCGTAAGACTATCTCACTCACTCTTTTGTAGGGTATAATAAACCAAGTAATGAAAGTAATGGCAGTATGTTTCAGTCCTTCGACATAATGAGCCAGTTCAGAGTTATCACTGCGCATGCACAGTGGCTTCAGGTCATTAGATCATAT
Source organism: Holothuria glaberrima (assembly GCA_009936505.3). Lineage (NCBI taxonomy): Eukaryota > Metazoa > Echinodermata > Holothuroidea > Aspidochirotida > Holothuriidae > Holothuria > Holothuria glaberrima. Next base: position 21,116 of record WURT03002226.1, read on the forward strand.
GGGTGCATAATACATGTGCTTAGGTTAGTAAATTGTGCACTGCATACCCAACAATAACTCTGAAATGTCTTATTGAAAGTTTTTCGTTTTAAATTCCGTAAGTGTATCACAAGGCACAATTAAAAAATGTAAGTTAGTTTAACTCATAAATATAAAGACATTTATAATGTATTCTGTGTCCATGTGACCTATAACATAAAGCCACTGCGCATGCGCAGTAAAAAGTCCGAACTGGCTTATTGTAATCAGTCTTGAGTAGTAAAACATTTCGAAAAACTTGGTCATTATTGACGTGCAGTACCATCTCAAATGTAGTCATTTTGTGGCGCATATCTTTCAGCTCATCAATTCTAACCTGGAAATATAATGTTTAAGTATAAATTGTAGTTGGTCTTCGATCGTGCTTTACCTAGATAATGTAGTTTTTTTTTTGTTTGTATTCTATCTAGAATAGACTAGTAGAAACTGAAGTTTTCTTGAACCAACATCTGTTTTCAACTTTCAACTAGATAAATAGTAAATACAACGCTCACAATGGTGAAAATAGTTTGTTATTTTAATGGTTTTTACCCTTTGACCTGCTTTAATTCGTAGTGTTACATTTCTAAGCACTGGTGGTAGATTCTCATCGTATCTTGCGCATACTCTGTGAAGAGCAATATTTCCATATCGTGGCCACTGGGAACTTGGAATAATTTCTACAAACAGAAGTATAAAGTCATTGAATTTGAGTTACAGTCTACAAACCATATCACTATTAGATCTGAGAGAAATTCAACTCTTTCTAATGTTAAATCGAACATGCTTGAAAGGTGCTTGATATAAATTTACAATAAATAGGCATTTACGTTAACTGTGTTTAAGCAACTGTTAGTGTCTTGACGTAATTCCTTACATCTTGATAAATTGAAAAACTTCTAATTGTCATCCAGTTTGAAGATAAATAAAATAGTTTAACGTAATATTTATTTTCCCTCTGGGCAGCTAGAAATATGATCAGATATAACATTTATCGCAATGTTCTTGTCCTCAAATATTTTGGAGCAGACCTGAAGCAGCTAATAATTTTAACTATTTCATTAGATTCAACCAGTTCGATGTTATTGCATTAACTTAAGATTATAACATTCGTTTTCACTACTTGATGAAAGAATTTAAACATAGGTTAATGGTAATATATAGGGAGGAATATTGTCATGTAAAATTCGCTCGTCGTGTTGATTTATTGCACATTGCATAAAATAGAACGCGTTTCGAGTTGCTCATCTTTGTAAACAAGTATCAACTCTAACCATGGCTAGCAATTTACCACAGTTTCTTCAGAATTTATATACATTAAAACCAGAACGTTAAGGATTATGATGTTTCTAAACACATGTCAAAGGTAAGCCAAAATGTTTTGACATTTTTGTACTCTTACACACTCTGTTCAGAGTGTTCTTATTATGAAAACCTCAACCCTAAAAATGATTAACAAAGCATAATTCTTCGCACTCGGAAAGAAAGAAAGAAAGAAAGAAACTTGAAACAAAGAAAGAAAGTGGTTATCATTTTACCTGTGACCCAGTTGTGTTCGGTTTCCATATCGATGTATTCCTTACTTCTTTCAAGGGCATTCATTATCATTTCTACTTGACCTAGGCCATATATTACAGTCTTCATGTTTGACGCAATCTAAAACCAAAAAATAATAATGGCCATTAACATTAAACGTCTCCAATTGTGAAATATACACCAGAGAACTATGGTAATGATCTTCCTGATTACGCAATCACCAACACATTTTCAAGTAAAGCACTACAGGTCATTAACCTCATATCAATCCAAATTGAAAAAGAAGCTGAATGTTTTTTTTAATCCTCTCCAGATTATCTTGTAATCATTCTTGGTTCCCTTAAATTTATTTTCCACGTAGCTTCCCTCATCTCCTTGATTGAATTCTGCAATTTTAAACGATTCGTGCTTTTAATTGCTAAATATAGTAGCAAAATAGGATATTTTGGCTAAAGATATAGATAAGAGCAATTTGATATGAATTTGATATAACCCGCCAAGTGGGCTTACACAGTAAAAAAGCGATGGGGAGTATAATCAGACAGCCGAAAGGCTAACTGATTCCTGCCGAAAGGAAATGCTGCATCGCGCTGAGCATTATCACTCAAAGATTTCCTTTTTGAGATATCATTTTTTACGATGTTCACAATTTGACCTCTGTTGACCTCACATTACCTTTGACCCCCACCAAAAACAGTGAGGTTCTTTTTTAGTACATGGGTCTTCCACATGTCAAGAATTAGATCCATCGTATTAACATACGAGGTCTTCAAAGTTTGACCGTATGGACCTCAAATGACGTTTGACCGCCATCACTAACAGTTGAATTATTAAACGCAGTATTTGGGCATCCACATGCAAACAATGAGATTCACCAAGAAAACCCTTTATGAGATATTGTGTTAACGAAATTTTGACCATACGACCTCTATTGACTCCAAATAAACTTTAAACTTCACCAAAGGTAAAAGCGATTTTGTCATCAGTATGGAGCTAAAAACGTTCTTGTATGCTTATCAGTTTGGGTCATCCAAGAATGAGATACCTCAATTTTACCGGTCTTGAAATATCATGTTTAGAAGCGGTTCTAAAAGTTTACCACCTCCCAGTGGCGGAGCTACCATATAGTCAGATGGGGCGGTCGCCCCCCCTGACGGACTCAAATCGGCCTGTCGGCGCCCTTTTTAGTTTTTTACCGTATTGAAGCGTAGGGTATGTACCTACTTCGAAGCGCCCCTACAGGCCATTCTCGACCCCTCTGACCGAATTCCCTTTTTCCGCCATTGCCACCTCCGGTAATCTCAGATGATCTTTGAACTGGGTTATTTTTCTAAGTATAACCAGGGAGGTCCTAGCACCTCCGTGGTATAAACGCATTGACTTTCCTAATGTGAGAAGCTACATGATTAGTACCTTGGGGCTAGGGATAAGGAGTTTACGAGGTTTAAGAGGTT
>WURT03002226.1:28292-59330 GCA_009936505.3 Holothuria glaberrima
TACCAACAAAAGCTAACCAATAGTAAAGATTTCGGTTGTGCCTGGACAGAAGAAATATTTTTCCGAATTTGTGTAAATGTAACAATGTTGTGCTGTGAACAAAATGAAAGTGTTTCTCAAATGCAGTATTTGAGGTGAAATAAGATTGACTGGAAGCTTACATCGTCTAGGGTGTTTGTATCGTTGGTAAAACGGTTTAGGATACCTCCGATTGGGTTCACATCGAAATATCTGTAGGTGAGGGACAAAGAAAAGTCATCAAAATGTTTTAAATCACTCTTATGATAATTTCTTACTTGCAGTTTTGGTCATTTGTATAAACTTGATCATGTACCCAAGCTATAATTTTATGGTCATAACCACTTAAAGGGAATAAAATCAAAGATGCACTGCTTTGTTAAAGTAAAACTTTGCATCCGTTAGCGAAATAAATGCCTTTTAGTTAATATTTTCTGTTAATATTAATATGAGCTGGTGGACTCAGTTTTAATTGATGTATCTATTCTAAAGGAAGTGAAACATAAAGGAAGTTTAAGATCCTTGTGTTACTGTTTGCATGTAATACTGAAGTGTACGTTAATTTCAAAACAACTTAATAACAAGTTTATGAAATCAACTGCGCATGCTCCGAATGTAAACAACTATGACAGCTATAACACAGAATACAATGATTTATATCTCGCTGCTGACGACTCTCTAAGCACTAATAAAATAATTTCTATAATATCAATAATTCCCATTCTCATAAGGTCTTTCGTCGTGTTTCTGAAATGTGATGGTAATTAAATTATTATTTACTAAACTTACCTCACAGGGAGATGAACTATGTTTTTCAACATTTTTCGGAAGATATAAGCAGCTCCAGACATAGCTGATGCAGTGGGTGCCATTAAATTTAGAAAAGCAAAAACAATGATTCCCAAGGAAAGACCTGTGTACCCTATAAAGTAATAGGTGTTTTCTCCTGCATTCTGGAAGGAAAAAGTACTTGATTTCACATGACATAATATGTATAAATAAATCTGATAAAGACCTAAGCAAATAGAATTGTTTTCTGACGAGGGTCCCTGGAAAGCTTTTAATGTAACAACTTTCACTAAATATAACAAACTGAAAATTATATCATGAAGAATGAAACGATAAATGAAAATTGTTCTTCGTCAAGATTACTAGAAGTGAAAGTGTTTAAAGTCTGGAATTAATTACTTTATAAACTATGTGCTACGTTACTTTACAATTGTTATAGATTGTAGACTAAAGTTCTGATTGCAAAACTAGAATTGTAACCATTTCAGCAACTGTGAATGAGGTGTAGTTGTTCTTCTAAACTGTAAAATTCAATGAAACCGTTTAACCAACCAACGTAAGACAAACTCCACGGACATGCAAGGCAGTTGGTTATCAATTCTAAGGAGATATGATGCAAAACTCTGAAATGACTATTAACATGCTGCTTACTTTGTGGCACAAAGAATCAAATAACCATCTTTAAGAATGCTTTACTTGAAATTTTCTTGTAGATCTAGTGAAACTATTTACCTCTTCTACACCGATGGATTTTTACTTTTATGCAAGTTGCATTAGCCCTGTGTCAAAGCTGAGTAAAAATGATTACATGAATAACCGAAAATCTCATTCATCTAAGAGAAAAAGTTTTTCCCCTAGACTAGCAAGGTAACTAGGTGAAATCCTCTATTTGTATTTAAAATTACCATGTCTGGAGCAGCAGCATCCACCCAATGTGCAAACCAAATACCCTGATATGTTTCCACTGCGAAGGTCATTAAGAGCACCACCATAGTCAGAGTACACATCACGAAACCAATGGAAGATAGATAGTAAGCATATATCCTGACTGAGTTACTTCCGGATTCTTGCTTCTCATCGGTAATTAGCCGAGACTTTTCGGATGCTTTGGAAATAAAAAAGTTGGAAAGGTATGATCGAACCTCAGCGTAATGCTTTCAGGTTATTTTTCCAAATTCCTCTCGACTCTCTAGAGAAGACGCGAAGACCGAAACCAAAAGAAACTTCCGACGGAGTTCTGCTCCCCAAAAGAGCTACATATACGAGGAAGTGTTTTAGCTAGGACGTTTTCTCAATGCAACATTTACTGATCTGTGGCACAAATAAGGGCTGGCTAAAACACCGATACGAGGGGAAAACAAGACTTAGCATGACCAATCTCATGCCCGTCAGACCTCTACATCATGGGTATTTCATGCGTTAATGTTGCCCTTGAATAGAAAATTCGCAAGCCTACATATTTCTACATGTTTACGCTGGCCTTTTGGGAGCTTAAGGATGGATACATGTTTACAGTCTGGGCACAAGCATGCTTAAAATCATCTACGATCTAGCACTGTTTCTCTATCTTACAGTGTTTTCATGTTCACAAGTTCACACAATGTTGCTACCTCAAAAACGTTTTTCGTTTCCCGGTGTATAGATCACTATTAATACCTGAAAGTTTCAAAGCCGAGCTTTAAACTCTTTGACGAAAAGCCCGAACATCGTAAGACTGTAAAACTTTCAAATTGCATTTCATTTGCTAGGTATCACTGATATATGAAAAAGCAGTTCTGTTGATCAGTCAAACAATTTAATCATTCAAGTTGGCCGTAAAGCCAAGTTCCTCTTGACATGATAATACTGCCTTTTGAAAGTAGTAAATAGGTTAAGGTTAGGGTTTAATGTAAGTGACATTCTTTAAATTAAATAGCTAATCCGTTTGATCTTCATTAGCCTATTTTTAGCCACAAAGATACATTTATCACAAATTTGTTTGGATTTTAGTTGCTTATATCGTAATATTTACTTATGTTTATTGCATTTGTTAAAATGCCCCATGGGGTCAACTTATGCATAGTCACCTACAAATGAGTCCACAGGGTTACAACAAATGGTTCATAGCTTCCTTGTCCTGATGGATTTACTACAGTTGGTTTAAATTTCTCAAAGTGATTTAGGTACCAAATCACACTTAAACATCACATAATTCACTTCCAATTGAACTGAATTCATATTTACAACATATAAAATAATTATTTGTAATATATTGTAATATTTGTAATATTTAGAAAAATAATTTTAAATGAATACTTTGCGATATTGCTAAATCACATCAGGGCAAACTACTAGGCTTGATCAATATTTCATCTATTTTTAAAAGAAAGGAAAAGTAATGTAAGTACCTTGAGAGTTGCTTGGCTTCTTTTGAAAGTTTTTCTTAAATTTTCGTCTTAATACAGCTGCAGTTGCTCTGTGTTCCGCTCGATTGTTCTCTCCCTCTGATTCACTACCGGATGTGACGTAGTTCTGAGCCCATTCCGAGAAGCGTTCATGGCTACCCACTGACATATCCATTGGCGATCCTTGAAATTCCACCCTTCCTTTTTCTATTATAATCAACTGAAAAACCACAAAGCAACAGATAATACAATTACCTATAAGGTGCTTATCAGGAATGAATTGTATTTTCTCACTTTTATAGCTTACTTGATGTAAAAGCAATTTCTCAAGTAGTTTTCTCGTCTTTATCTCTCCATAATAATCCTTCTCAACATAACACCTTCTCTCTCATTTAAACGTGTCAAGATTAATTGGTTGAAGGATGAAATAAAAGATTTTCTCTTGCTTCCGTTGTGAAGAACACTTTGTGACTGAAAATCCGTTCACATTTTTAAGTTGTTTAAAAGTGACGAGCGAGTTGATAGGTACATTTCACTATTATTGGAGTTCCTCTAGCTACCGTGGCAGTTGTCAACGGACTTCTGTATTTTAAATGCTATTAAAATCGCTGTAAAAGACCAGCATATTCGTGACTAATACTTCTTTGAGAAGGACATGGCTTAAAGGGATGACTTAACTGTATAGTGCAATAAAGATAAGTTGCGGCCTGAACCTACAGTGTTAGACATTAGAAGGTAACTCACGTTATCCGCCTTATACATGTGTTGTACATGATGAGTCACGAGAACACATGTTCTGTTATCTTCTCTTAGCAACTTGGTGACAGCTTCTTTAAATACGTGTTTCACTTTGTAACTATCTAATGCTGAAAATGGGTCATCCTAGAAAAACAAAAGTATTTTATAGTAGTTAACAAACTTGGTTCATTTTTTTTTTATTCTTGACCTTCTAAGAATGTTGATATCTGAAACAAGATATCTATTCCTTACCGCATTGACTATTTTACAGTGAATGCACATTACCCTTATTTTCGAAGCTCGTGGAAGCTAGAAATTATTCTAGCAGGTTAAGACAAAAGTATCCAAGGACAGTATTTGCTTACATTCCGGAGAAATTACAGACATAGTCCAGGCTACAAGCGACATAACAATATTTTTCAACAGTGTCTGGTCAATTTTTAGGTACTGATTTCAAATCCGGTGGTTGCCACTTCATAACTATTGAACATTTTTTATTAAATGTAAAAATCCAAAATGGCGGCCAAAATCTACTGTTTGACGTATATCTCCTCTTTAGTTGAAGCAAATTCTACAAATACTCAGTCAAATTATACTAAGGAGTGCACAGGGTATTATTTCCATCAATTATTCGGCGGCCTGGTTTGGCGAATGTGATGTTATAGCGTGTGCATCGCCTTACCGCCGATGCCGCAAAAGTCTACTTTCCTCTAGGAGATTAAATGATTAACGCATGGTCAGTTTAACAGATGTAGCCATTTCTGCATCAAGGGTGATTCTAATTTTTGCAATATGAAGCTGGTGTTAGAGAACACGTTTTAGTAAGGAGTGGCGTTCCTCAGCGGTGAGAAATGATGCAAGGGAAGGGGAGGGTACTGTTCGATAAGGCTGAAGCTCAGAGATTGAGGGGTATTCAAGTCCACCATTTTAAAAATGCCGTGTACATATATACGATAATTAGCATAGGGACGACGCTGTTTGATCTCATGGGGTATAAAAGCCCTGTATCTCCCGTGATCATTTCTGCATAATGACATTCAGAGACTGTTATGAAATGTAATGAACATAGGCAATGTACATAGATGAAGGCCTAATGTGATCCTCCCATAGCTAGGAGGATAGTATTTACACTTGACCAGCTGATTTGTGACAATGGTGGTTTAAGAAATCACATGATTTCAACGATAAAACTCACTTCCAGGCCCATTCAGATTCTCGATCCAGCCATGCAATAAAATAGAGCTTCTATTTTACAGTTAGAACAGGCGCGATGTGAGATGAATGTAACTAATATTGGCGATACACTGCTCATCTTTGGTGGTAGTCGTTTCATGTCCGATCATGTCCTGAGCGTAAATTATTTCAAGTTCAGAGAGTCTTAACATTCCTGTCCATTTGTGATTTTTCTCATGTATTCATTTAAGGACGTTAGTAAATCAGGGTTATCACCCGATTTGCCCGACGACAGGTCAAGTTCTGGTGGGGGGGGGGGACTAAAGCCTCGTCAAACTTAAAGATGATTGGGAGGATTGCGAAAGCAAATCTTTTCGGCTCACGTGTACAGCGTTCCCTCTCCCCATTTTGGATCTTTTTAAAAAGAAACCTTGAAAAATTGGGGTTTGTGTTGAGGAAAATTTGAAAAAAAATGGACTTTTACGGTAGAATATTGGTAAAGGGATTTGTTTGAAAATCTGTGTTCCCTGAGAGCAAAATCATCTAAACCGTTGGGGGCTACTGTAACCTTCGAACATATTGTGATAACATACTTTACAGAAACCATGAAGGGCCCCCTACGAAAACTAGAAAATTTCCCTGAGAGGGGAAGCCTTCCCCAAGGGGCATTCCCCCTCTAACCCTACCTGAGGCCACTTTTGCAATTACATCCACAATTTAAATGAAAATACAAATGTTTCACACATACATAACCTTTATAATTTCTTTGATCTTTAATAAACAGTCAACGCTAACCGTTGGTTTTAACTTCAAGACTTTTTTCAACCTTCTTTCATGAAAGCAGTCAGACCACTTGTGATCGGACTCAACCATCTACCCCCTGCCCATCTTAACCAAGTCCTCAACATTAACCATGAGGTCTGATTTGCAACTTGTCTAGCAAAAATTTTCTGCAAGGATTATTATTCTTATTATTATGCTATATTGTAGTTATACCATTGGTGGCCATTTTGTTTTTTCCGCCATCTTGGTTGACCTAAAACCTGGAAAACATGTTCTGTCTGAATACCAATTACAAATTATGAACAGATTTTAGATTTAAATGTGTTAATAATATTTTTCAAGGAATATGTTCCTTATTTTTTTTAAACATTGTTATCAAACTACTGGCGGCCATTTTGGTTCTTCCTCCATCTTGGATGACTTGAACTCCAACAAAAATGTTCTGAAAAATACATTTGATTTTTTGGCTAAAAATGTGGCCAAATATAAAGAGCATCCGCCATAAATATATTTTTAAGGTTTATTTTCCCTATTTTTCTCAAATTTAGATTTTATTATCAGTGGCCATATTGCTTGGTTGCTCCAGATCCTTCCAAAAATATCCAGAAAAATACTTTTTGAATATTTACAACAGTATATGGACAGAGATAAGGTTAAGCTGTGAACAAATTATTTTTAATGACTTTTTCATATAACTAAAATATATTGACATAATTATTGCATTGGCGGCCATTTTGTTTCTTCCGCCATCTTGGTGGCAAACAAGTGGTATCCAACCCACAAGATACCCATTTATGACACACTTTGTTACCCCTATACTCCCAAAATGAAGCTACAAGTGAAATTTCGGTTGTACAAAAATCCACTTGTAGTGCATCTTGGGAACCAAAATATTTGCTGTTAACATTATTTTTCATAATTTTCTAGTTAAAGGGATACAAAAATACCAAAAAAGTTTAGTCCTGGAGGTGCATGTGCCCCCAACCCACGGACTATGACCATTACTTGTGTAAATTAACCCCTAGAGCAAATTTTCTCAGAGAAGAAAAGTGTTCTTTGGGGCATCGATGGTAAGGCGATATACACGCTATAGTGTCACATATCAGAACTCAACCAGACCACAATAATTAATGGGAAATATTCTTTCTACGTACTCTGCGCTCCCAAGTACAATTTGGTTGAATATTTTCAGAATTTCCCAGGAAATACCCATCACACAGTACACTTTGGCGGCCATTTTGAATTTTCGCATTTCAGAAAAATGTTCAATAGTTACGAAGTGGCACCCACCGGATTTGGAATCAGCACCTATTAATATATATAAATCGACCAGAATCCGTTGAAAAATATATATGTCAAAAAACAAGGTTGAGCTAGATTTTTATGGAGCGTATCCTGCACTAACATGTGCTTTCAATTTGGAAAGCAACTTTATTTTAGCTCCTTAAAATGGCCTTCTGCTTTTTTGGATTGTGTCATATGGCCCTAGCTGTCCAGTGGTCGAAAAATAAGCTTTCAGATTTCCATCAAATATGTGCGAGAGTTGGGAGGCGAGAGGCAATAGGAAAGACAATAAATGTAATCGGAAATATCTTGGATTTCGACGCCATGTTGTTTGGCCCAAAATAATGTGAAATATCCATACAGGAGAAATCTACTGTGCATCTTCCGTATCTGAACAAGCTTTCTTAAGAAAGAAAATCAAAAGTAGACCAAAATAAAACCGCCTCTGTTATGTAAAGGTGTACGTAACAGTAAACACCTCCACATCTTGTCTAAAATTTTCACGTATGAATTGTGTAGATCAAATTCCTTACACATTTTGCACATATGAGGAATTGCATCATTGATCTCATGTCATTAATTAGATGAAAGGACTCGAGAGGAGTTTAGCAAACGTTAATAGATAATGTTAGATAATCCATATTTTTGCTATATCTTTTTTCGAAACAGATCAAGAAAGTCACATGACAATAATTCTTCGGTTTAAACATACCAGAATGACAACCTTTTTATCCGAGTACAAAGCCCTGGCTACGTTTATTCTTTGTTTCTGTCCTCCGCTCAGGTTGACTCCATTCTCACCTATTTCGGTCATGTCTCCAGCAGGAAGCATTTTCAAGTCAGGTTCCAATGCGCATGCGTAAATGACGGCTTTGTATCTGAAATGCATTCAAAACACAAGCATCGATGAGACTAATGAAAACAGTTTTTGCGAACAGCGTGTTATTATTTGATAACACACAAGTGTGACTGAAATTATTAGATGTGTTTCATTTGAGGAAAGAACACAACGATACAACAATTGTCATTCTCCTTCTTACGTTTAATGAAACATGGAAAGAAATAAAGGTAGTATGGTTTAGAAGTTAACTAAGGGTACATTGGGAAGAAAGACACCATCAAAATGCATTTGTTTACATTGGATTTCTTGCAACACATATCATAGTTAAATAGAAAGAACAACTCCAGCAGCAACTTCCAGATGCATTAATTGGATTTGTGAGGATGTAGCGTATTCGTTGGTAAGTCAATGATTAAACATAATAGAGTATATACTGGCGACTTTGAATCCTACGTTGAAAACCCCCTACAGTTTTATCCCAAACTTTTGCTACTGAAGAAGCAGTTTGCTGTCACTATTGTTATTATTATTATTATGGCACGCAGAGCAAATTTTGCAAAAAGATCCCTTGCTTTGAGACTTCTTACGTAATCCCTCGTTCTCTCCCAATTACCACGACCTTTCCACATAGTCAGACTGTCCTCCTAATTTATTCTGAAAATGCGATAAATTTCAGCTTCTATGGTAGGCACCTTAATGATATCCAGGGGCAGCGGTTTCAGCTGAACTTTTCATTCTTGTGTCCACAGTCTTGGCTCATAGTCTCAAAAGCACTGCCTGAAAGTTCTATCCTTTTAACCCCACAATTAAGTGTTACCCTCAAGACCTCAATAGGGTCTTCAAGAACTCAATAGGGTCTTCAAGAACAACGTGTCAACGTCTAAAGGCCTCATACAGTGTGCTCAACTTTGGTAGCACTTGGTGCTCTGGTGATGAAGAATGATTCTACATGTAATGATAATTATGTATTGTTAAGGGGGCTAGCGTTCTTCTAACCCTGTCGGTGCTAAAGCTTATCAAATTTTCTTTGTTTAAAGTGTACCTAAAGTATAAAATTTGCAAAATATATGTTACAATGTTTGAAAAATGCATCACAAATGGTTCAACTCACATCTTTACAGGACACTCCTGAGATGAGATATAAAATGTTGAAGGTTATTCACTCAGTTTAAAATGGTAGATTGTGCAATAATTTGTGAAGTCATTCTTGCACTTCTCATACTACACTCTATGCCTTTCTTTGTGTTTTTCGAAAGCCACTGCACCTTGTACCAAACTGTAATCACTCTCTCACTGTAATAGGGTGACTTGGCTATATATCTCGCTACAACATGCTATGAAAGGCAACAGTAAATGTTTCAAGGTTATGTAAACATCTTAATTTCAAAAACGAAAGCACGTAACGTGAGTTGTACAAGACGGGCATCATAAATTATTGCGCAATGGACTATTTCATATGAGGTGAATAAATTAACATTTTATATCTCAGCAAAGGAGTAAGCTATGAAAATGGGAGCTGAATGAATGGTGCTCCCCTTCCATCCTCTAAAATATATATTCTTCTATAATTCTAGACTTTAGGTCTGCTTTAATTACAAGTGAGTGACGGTATAAACAGGGAGGTGTCAAAGTAACACCTCCCTGGTATGAGGAAGTCATACCGATCTTCGTTGTACTGAGAGCCAAAGAGAATGTTTTCTTTGATAGTCAAATTCATAATGCAGGCTAACTGGCTGGCAAGGGCTACAGATGGTGCTGCTCTGTAAATAGTGAATATGGTTAAAGAAAAAACGATGACTGCACAATTATTTCAAATAAGGAGTTTCTATTTATTGCAATACACGTAAGAAACAATCCATGTTTACTTCATTGTTCATAGCAGAACTGAAAAAACTAACGTTTATTCAGTCCTTACAAGTATGTAGTTAGCTTTCAAATCTAATTTAATTGAAATGTTTTAAAACGAGAGTTTACATAACGACTGTAGTATATTTATGACCACGCCGTTATGGGCATACATTATTTGATGTAATATAATTATTGTTTAATTAATTACAGGAATATATTTATAGCAATTTAAAGATGGTTACACAGATATTACCTCTACTCGAATCAAAAGAAAGAGAACAAAGCATAGCACAACTCTTTTATGCAAATGCTAATTATTGCCGAAATGCAAGGTATAGATTTGGTAGCATAAAAATTAGATATAATCACTACTTACAACGCTAAAAGACATGATCAATCGCGTGTGCACAATTTTGCAATATACCACCAGATTCTTGCAAGATTTCTTATCACACTAAAAGACAGATACTCGTCACCCCAAGTATGACTGTTTCTTGGGGGGGGGGGTCTCAAGTGGTAACTGCTCCTTGATTGACATCAGAGTTACAAAATGCAGAGGATACAGAGTAGCTCATATTACACAGCATGCACAGAGAGTGTTTTAATTACACATTACGGCCTTGTATGCTCATTAAGGTATGACCTTAAACAATACACCATACATCTGCACAAGGAGAAAGTAAAGACGTTTTGGACGGGAGTAGAACTAACTTGGGGAGTAAAACTCTCGACAAGCCCCCCCCCCTCCCCTCGGGGGGTTTAGTCTTACTTCCATCTACTTCATTATTATACATGTAATTATATTTTGTGTCTTCGTACATTTCAATGATGCAGAAAAACAAATAAAAGAAACGAAACGAACTTAATTGGGCGAATTGAAACTGTCTGGAATGAGGAGATTTCCTCTTTAGTCCTTGAGTACTCTCCAAAGGTCATGCAAGTTTCGATTTTCCAATTCTTTTGAATGTCGCATAGTTCCCGAGATCTACAACATGGTGATATTCTTCCACTTGATCGTTTGGTGTTTAGGTTTCAGCTATTTTACTATGAATCAACTTTTTACAAGTAACAAAAGATCGGTTTAAACGTAAACCAGTGTGGCAAATTTTGTTGTAATTTTGTGAAATTAATGTAATTTTAACTACAAACTTAAAATTTGGGCAACGATTCAGTTGAAAGTAAACATTCCTTTACAATCACTCCAGATAAAAAACAAAGAAAACTCACTGAAATGTTTCATGGAAAAGGGTGATATGTAGAAAAGTATTGAAGTAATCTTACTCAGCAAATGAAACACTTCCGGAAATCATTGGTATGTCCCCTAAGATGGCGCTAATCAAGGAAGATTTTCCACTTCCAAGGGCTCCCGTTATCATTGTCAACTTCCCTGATGCGTACAGAAATAAAAAGAAAAAAGTTCAATTCCGAATTGAATAACAATTTAGTAAATTTATAAAAAAATGCAGAATGTAAATGAATTCGAAGACACAAATTTTGCTTCTCGATAAGAAAGGAAAAACAGTCATCTCTCTGTGGAAAGAACAGGATGGCTTAATTGTGTTCCTTTGATACCGTGTTTCTTAGGGCTTTTTTCATGGAATTCAAAAACTTTTAATCTCGATGTTCGAAAAGAATCTTAAACAAAATATACCATACCATAATCCATAAACAATTTACCCATTATACTAATTACTGTAGAAGTAATATAAGGTTCAAAAGGGAGGAAAATTTTTTTCAGCAGTAGAAATACATTTCAATTCATTTATTAAATAACTGAATTAAAAGTTTTGTCACGTTTTTCACCGGGCTGTGTTTATCTAATTTAAGTAGTACTTGAATTAGTTACTCTTGTATAGTTTTCATAAGAAACAAATGGTAATGCATCTGTGTATTTTCAAATCCTTAAGTAACTGAAGACCAAATGTACCTCACCTGCTGGAAATTCAACATTGATGTTGTCAAGTGTCTTGTTCTTGTAGTCCCAACAAAATGTTCCATTTTTTATCTGCAAATAAATTGGCATGAAATAGATAAAAGTAATTTCTGACAACATCACTAGCCAGGGGCGACATTAACAAATGGTTTAAATTGTTGTGCACATACAGTAAGGTGCAAACTAATAACTAATTCTGCCTCTCTGCTAAGAGGTAAGCACTCATAATGAATCAGCTCCAGTGGGGCTAGGTGGGGAAGGTAGCCATGCCCCCCCTTAGGCGAAGGCTCCAGTTTCGTCGGGGGCCCTAATGGTCACTGTCTAATAAGTAGTCCCCAACGACCAACAGCCGCTCGGACGATCACTGATTTAATTCTAAACAACGGCAAATTCTTCGCTAAAACCCCCAAATTTTCAGCTTTTCTCCAAATTTTCCAGGCGTTTAAAATTTTGCTTTCAAAGTCCTTTCGGCAACCCGTTGCTCTGGTCGGATCCCCCCACCTTCGAGGAGCGTGGTTACCCTGTCGGGCAAATCCCGACACCACCCATGATCATTTCTAGCACACATTTACAACTACATTCCACACAACACCAATAACTCTCCCTCGTCATCTGTATACCAGGAAGATGTGGTATGTAAAATAACCCTGTCATCTGCATTCCGAAAATAGTGCACTATCCGTCATTACTTTAGAAATTTTGTTAATGTTATAGTGTCCATGCATTGGACTGATAAAAATTTTCTTAAAATACAAAATAAGCAAACATATACTTCTATAGCATTCCCCGTGGATGCACATTCGTGATTTGGAATCGTCTGTATTCTGGGTAGAGAGTTGCTTTCATCAATATTCGGTGCCGTCAAGGAAACACTGTCATTGGAGTCATGTAAAGAAGGCAAAGTTGATGTGACATTTCTTGAACTTGCGTGACCATTGACCAGATCCTGGTAAATTGACAAAACAAATTTTACTTGGGATTTGCCCCTTTTTGCCACAATACCGAACTTAAAGTTATTCTAAAAAAAGTATTAGATGATTTACAGGGTGTAGCATTAGCTTCAGTTTCTTTTCTAGCCACCGATTTGTCTTGACTGAATTGGAAATTCCCATTTAGAAAAGATTTTGATTTCTTATACGTCAATCCTAACATTATGGTGTCACAGTACTAAGTTGTTAAACACTTTATCAAACATCTTAAAGTCTTTAAATGTCAATAGTTGCATCATTACCGATTGAAAAGCCCAGTTCTATCTGCAATCAGATAATACAAAGAAGGTGCATTAATTTGACCCCACTAAGCCAATTTAAATAACCAAGAATAGTTCATGTAAAAACATCGCCCGGAATGTTTCTTTCTTGGCCCTGGGGTCACGCCTAACACACCCAGCTTACCAGGTCAATTTCCAGACTCTCTGTGGTTGCTTGTCTGTTTGGGGGATCTACGTCATCCGCTAGCAATATGACATCCAATCTCCGTACACAAATCAAAGAATTGACGCTGAGTGTAAAACATATCGGCATTAGCATTAAAATCTGCCTCAAGAGATTGACCAATGCAAAAACAACAAAGGCGACCTCTGACGTCATCATCAAACCGTCATTAAACAATGGGTACGTTCCAAACAGCTGCAACGAAAACATAATAATACCATCAAGTTTTTCTCTTCATATTAATGAGTTAAATTGCTGTTATTGGTTAAGAAGTGTTCATTTGCATTAGTTTTTCACCTCTATATAGATAAGATGTGTTCTCATTCAAACGTTAAAAAACGTGCGATTGGTCAAATTATTTCGTACGTTTTGACTGAAATGTATTGTGTGATTTACCATAAGTACTGCATACATTTGCCAGCTTAATTGTATGCGTTTGTATGTAGGCTACCCTTCACATCAATACTACAATATTGAAGCTTCACATCATTATTTATTACCGACACTTTGAATGAAACAACTGTCACTGATTCAGTACTAAAGGCACAAAAATACTGCTACCGAAATTAAGAAAGAACTCACCATAATGCTTACTAGTAGTGGACCTCCATAGCACAAAGATGCTGTTGAATTTAAAGAAAAACTGTTCTGAAAAATAACGTCACTTGAATAAAACAATACTTCACATAAACTTTCTTTTATAAAACTATGTCTCGTGTTTTCTAAACACTTGAAAATTGAAAATGAGTTCTAAATCTCTAACGTTGACAGTAATATTATTATTACTGATGTTTGATCCACGTAGCCTACTGCCTACCAAATGGCAGTTTAGACGATTAATACTTAGGCTATTGCTAAATTCCTACGTGGGACTATTATTCCGGAAGTTATTTTAACAGTTGTATTATCCTTTGACCATTGAAGTTCTCTAATATCCACCCCTTCTTGCATGGGTTAGTTGTTTGAGTGGTTTAGCTTTAGAAATTTCTGAATCTTCGAAACCGACGATCTGATAAAAAATCAAGAATTGACCAATACTAGGGTGGTTATTAGTCACCCACATGGAAGATAATTTTTAAGGTGGCTCCCCACCAGTTATACCTCCTTGCATAATAGGGTGGTGGCTCCTGCCTTGTTAATACTCATTCAAATTGACATTTTTCATAGCGATAAGGTATACCCTGTAATGCCAAAATACCTAAAATTACTTCAGATTTCTTCATTTTAGCATAATCAGTATTTCATATGATTTACTATCACAAACTCATCACAAATTTGGCACATCACTTCAGCAACATGGTTAAAACTGTGCATCATACTTTCCTTTTTGGCAGTTATGTTAAGTTCGTAGGGTAACACCTGCCACAGAATTCACTACCAATCTGAAGCTATCACAGGATTCATCCTCGGATTCGTCCTCGGATTCAAAATTCATCCTCGGATTCAAAATTTATCCTCGTATCCATCCTCGGATTCAAAATTTATGTATATATTTTGTATTTTCTTGATATACCGAGACTGAATGAGGATTTTATAGGTCAAAGCCAGATCTGCTTGTGAACTCGAAAAAACAAAGGAAAAAAAACAAGAATAATCGACAATCAGGACATGACAAATCTTGTGAGAAGCTCTCAAACCTGCAAAATTTACGAGAACTTGAAAAAAACGGTACGATTCTATTTCTTCTCGTCGGCTTTGTAAAACTGGCCAAGCGAAGATATCTTCCCAGCCGTACATCTTTAACATTCTTATAGAAGTAATGAGCTCCGCAGTTTTTTTGATTCTGTCGTCGGCATGACGCTTTGAATGAGAAAGACATACAAACAACGTTATCCAGTACTCAATTAACCTCAAATATTATAATTAGCAGTATAAACGTCCGAGACCAATGTCAATTGAGGAGGGTTGGACTTTTGTCCAAAATTTAATGTACGTTTTCTCCCCGTTATAGCATTTGATGACAGATTACAGCACATTTCCTGCCCAAATGGGTGGCTGTAGCCCCCGCCCCGCCCGCCTCCTACCCCTGTCAGCCTATATTTAAAAATAAATCTGAAACCGAATCTTGATAATTTAATCATGATAGGCTAACTGGTTAAAAGTTCCTAAAGGCAGTCGTAAGTAGCTTGATCATTTATTTTGTACACGTTTCTGTCATATAAAATATAGGTGTACTTAGAGGTAGGGCCGAGGGGCTTAACCCCCCCCCCCTAGTAAAAAATGTAGTGGAGAGAAAATATTCTCCCTCCCTCCCCTCCAGTTAAGGACGAAAACTCCTTATTTGTTCCCTCTGTGAAAAATGTCAAAAATCTGGCGTTATTTATCTTAACGTTTGTCCAAATTGCATCTTAGGACCCTGCAATATTCAAAAACTTCCCAAAGTTGAGATGGCACCCTTCCCCTTTGACGGCTGTCCAAAACAACGTTCAGTCCCCAAAGCGAGAACAGCTTCCTATGACTATGATATGAGAGATTACTCCACGGTGTTAATCATCACATTACTAATAATTAGATCGGTTATGCCACCTTTTATTTACAACGATAGTTCTTGTAACATTGAAAGGTTGAAATTATAGAATGATTCTATAACTCGAAGGAAGAAATCTATTTAGGTTTTAGAGAAGGGATATTCTAGACCTCTAAACCAAGATGAAAACATTTGGCCTGAAGAAGCATCCGTTCCCAGCCTTTTCGATTATTGTTTTAGGTACAGTATAGAAGCAACTATTACTTGAAAACGATCACACTCAAGTAGGAAGTTGTACGGTTTAAACTCACTGCACACATATAAATTTGGTAATGTTTCCGACCAAGAACTTCGAAATTGAAGCTGGTGCAGCTGATCCTAGATATTATTAAATATACCAATGTATATGTGTAGTATCAATGTATACTGGCACTACTTACCAGTACGTTCCTTCTTGATGTCGCCGTAAATCTTGAACATATGTAAAGAATTGACAAGAGACATACAAAAAACACCAAACCTGCCAAAGCAGCCACACCGGTTATCTGGTACAGGATAAAGAATGTCACGCAAACCTGCAAAGAAGAGGCAAAATGCATTTTATATATCACACTTATGTAAGAAAGCTTTTACTCTCTTTTTAGATATCAGTTTAGCAGCATAAAAGACGGCTCCGTTGACCTTCCCACTTAAATGCGGACATGTACTAATGAAAACGATTACGGCAACTGTAACGATAACGATACTTTATATTTAGACTATCCCGATATTCGTCGAAGGAGACTCTCATGGTGCATTGACACATCAATCATACTAAAAATGCAAGAGTTACAAGGGTCTTCAGAGTAGACTTGAAAGATGGGCGAGATGGCGAGACTTTTTGTAGTCAGGGTAGATCATTCCAGGTAACCCTTTCGTGTTAATATGAAGCTGGTATCTTAGATTTACCTGTCAACCAATCAGGGTACAAATTTCCTTCTATTTTTCGGGGTGGGTCTCTTTTCAAACGATATGAGTAGAAATCAATCTTATATTTTGGGGACGGCCACATCGGCCACATCGGCCATATCGGCCACATCGGCCACATCGGCCACATCGGCTTTGCACTGAATAAGCCTGGTGAATATTTTGGTAAAGACAACGAATCCTTACAGGTGTTAAGAGGGTATGGAGAGATGAATCTCCCAAAATATACGAAAGGTTTATTACATAAAAGTTAGTGAATAATTAGTAATTCAAAGTTACGATGGTTAAAATATATTTTTCAGTTTCCTACCTTGACCGGCACAGCTATTGCATCAATAGCATAGGACATAAAACTGACAATAATTGCCGAATCGGAAGCAAGTGAGTTGCAAAAGTTTCCCCCTATTGCTTTATCAAATGTAAAGGTCTTTGGAGATACAGCAGACAACTTGGTATACAACCATGCCTGCAATGAGATATCGGAAAGAATAAAGTAAGAAATGCCAATAAATAAAACTGTTGTAATAGCTGCGGATTCTCAGCTCAAAGAGACCTGGTTCGGGCGACCCGTCCCCATCCTTGCGTGAACTCGGTTTTAATCATATCATAATGGTCTTTCTTCAAAAATTGAAACGGTCAAGAACAAAACACATAATCAGTAAATTTCCTTAGTGTATTACAAGCAGTGGCGTAGCCAGGGAGGCGATGGGGCGCCCCTTCCCCATGAGGGAAAAAAGAAAGAAGGAAAAAGAAAAAAAAAGAGAAAAAGGGAGGAAGAAGAGGGAAGCGAGAGGGGCAGTGGTGGCGCCCCTGGAGACCATGAAGGGCAGGAGAGAAAGCCCAGAAAGGCAAGCAAGGTATGGATTCTTGAGGGGTGTGGTTAGGTGATAATTTTGAGCCAACCCCCCCACCTCATCCCGCCGACACACTTTTCGAACGCTGATGCCGCCACTGAGATGGGGTGGGAGGAGAGAAACACGTTTGAATGTCTTATTCCGGTATTCCCAAATTAGCTTTGGCACGTTAATTACATTTACATCTGACATATTTCATCGTACATAAAGGCCGAGTACTCTGGTATCCTACACACCAAAAAGTTGGCCCAAATTTAGTTCTACATTCCTAAAAAGTGCTCCCTTACGCTAAATATCTATGATTCAAACATATTATATATAAATTTAAGCCCTTTGACAAATTAAAGACCCTACGAGCATTACTCGACTCAGGGGGTAGGCTGGGAGGATGGAAAATATTTCTAAGGAAGATTTCAGATGAAAAATTAAAATCATTACTTGAAAAATAGGAATTCCTGGAGATACATTCAATTCAAATCTAGTTTCAAATGTAGCACCATTTTTCATCTAGCCCACTCTCCGCAAGACAAAATTTTCTAAAGGGGAGGGGGGACACCACTCTCCTTACACAACTCCCCCAGGACGGCCCGACTTAAACCAAATGGTTAGAAACTGAGCCGTAAAACCTCATCTAACTAACAGACCACGAGCAGTAGCTTATTTTGAATATTAATTTACAGTCACCTTCTCAAGAATTCACTTTCTCTTTCTCTTTTTTCTTGAAACAGTTTAAAATTTTCCGGTTTTAGAGTGTAAACCATATTCTTTTTGGAAGTTGATAAAGCAATAACAGTTTTCTTTGTACTTACAAATAATGAAGTCTGTATCCTGACTCCGTTTTGCCAGTTCAGGTAACGAATATATCTGTCGGTTATTTGGATAAACATCATTAACAAGGACGTGATGACAATGAGTATGAACCCATTTTCTACAAATTCCACCGGAGTTACGTAGTGTGGCTGAGAAGAACCCTGCGGAGTAAAAAGGGTAATAAGTCACAGTCTAGAATACATTAAGTCTAATGGAAGTATAGTCATTTGAACAAGATACAACAAACAGTTTGATTAATGGTAATACTTTCAAAACCTACTAATGATTCTAAAGTACAAACTCCTTGAAGTACCTCCCCCCCCCCATATCTATCCATTATCAAGTCAGTTCTCTGCAGCTTCATAAACTTTTATTAAACAGAAGTTCCCTTTTATTTGTCCTACTCTTAAGTGGAATTTTCCAGTGCACGGATGTTCTTCATGTTCTTCGCAAAGCTAGGATGCATAGCAATTTCGGCACGCGGTTTGTGTGACTTTTTACTTTTTACAAGAAGGCAAACATACTGTCCATAAGAAGTCAATCCCATCATATGGCTGACATTTGCTGCATAGCTCAGATATGAAATCACTGAAACGAAATGCAGAATCTAGCAGTTCGAGTGCCACCGCTTCAGTCAACTTTCTTTGACGACTTATTTTATTACGTTGCATTTATACATGCGTTAGTATGTGGTAAAAATTGGCCCTTCGCAATGGAGGCCTAGGGAGCCTCAATTTTCGCCAAAATGAGCAGAAACCTTGACTTAGAAATATGTTGCAACATTGCCGATTTCGTTTTGTCCTAAAACGATCAAATGCCGTAAAATAGGTTAACGAGTTTTATGAGATATTCATGTCAAAAATTAGGCAGTAACTTCAGAGAGCTTCTCTCCTGACCCTTCCAGAAGCATTGTTCCTTGGGGCTAACTGCTATAATAAGTGTGTCACAATCGTCCCTCCATGCGATCTATAGAAAATGTTTTACCACAAACTGGATCCAAAGAAAATAAGCTTTACATTAAGATTGGTTTAAATATATCCACTTACTCCAGTTTTCCGTAGAAGCGACTCGGCATATCTTATTATTAATATAATGGAAAGCGGTTGCACAAAGCTTATCATATCAATCATAATTTTAATTATGACTGTTATGACCCAAGTAGATCCTGTCATTTTCCAAATGATCCGTAAGAGGGACAACTTGCCGCCAGTTGATTTTGCTTTGACCTGGAGAGAAACGTAGTATCGTGTTGAAACTAAATTTGAATGTTTACATATGGTTTATAACATGCGACGAATATAAGCCATCCCATGATCTCATCATCTGATAGAACTCTTTGGACAAGTCTGGCACTGGTCGAAAATGCCTTTGGAATACTTATGCTACTCGCACACTTTCGCGATGTTGAACACGATATATAACGAGCTCTGACTAATCGTAGTCACAACACTTGCCAAACACGATGTATCACGAACACAACACGATGTAAAATCACGCTGACACAAGATGTCGCCAAAAATTTTGAGCATGTTTAAAAATTTTCGGCTGTCCGCCAACAAGCATGATCTGTTCAGGATGATTACGATGTGTACCGAGCTTATCACGAGATTAGTACGTGCTAAGGACGATATGACAAGAGATCAAAGGCGATATCAGAGCTCGTTGTATAGCGTGTTTAAAATGGCACAAGTGTGCGAGTAGCCTTGTTTTAAATTTATTGGTCAAACTGATGTTTTATGCTTATTAACGATGCTTACACCTAAATTAGACTGCAATGTCCGAGAGACAGAAATACAGAAAGAAAAGTATATTAAAAGCGGAGTTTTTCAACTGCTTGTTGCTACCAGTCATTTTAACTGTAAATGTGTCATTGATATTTTCATCAGAACCGATTTGGGGATTTTTATGTTCTTGTTTATGCTTACATACATACGGGGATAACTTTTGGCAAATATAATCACAGAACTACAAGAATTCATTCTTAAAAATTATGAGAATAGATGTCCACTCTAAGAGCATGAACGGCAAACATGTAACACCTAGTCACCAAATCTTGAACCAAGAAGAGGCAAACCTATACCATCCTATCCTATCCTATCCTATCCTATCCAAGGGAGCTTTATACTCTTCTCTAATAAACATGCATAGTCAACCTACTATAGATGTACACCGTAGCATCTATCTAAATAAAGTTAATAAAATCCTCTGAACTGGGACAGAAGTTTGTCTTTCCCCCAACACTAGGAAATTGGCAAAGAGCTTGCATAAGAGAAAAGAGGTGTTAACACCTCATTGATAAGAGTAAGTGCGCTTGTGTTCAAGAACACAAACTGACCAACAATTCATGAATAGCCTATGCATAGTTTTATTATAAAACTACCGATTTGCTTACTTTTGCATTTTGTAATAATTCATTGAACTCGTAATGAAGTGTAATGGTTGAGAGATTTTCGGGAACAGGGTCGAAGTCCATCAACCTCAAGGGTCTTTTAATTCCTTGAAGAAATAAACTATCAAGCCAGGAAAGAATTAATTTAGAGTAGATGTGTCCAGATGCCCCTTGTTCGCTCTTCCTATCTCCTAGAAGATTCCGTTGTGACGTATGCTGTTCCCTCCTGTGGGTCTGTTGTAAATGAAAATAAAAAGTGACGATAAAAGGTGATGAACAGTTACATACTTTTGTCACATGAATGGAGGAAGGAATATCAAGCTTCTAACCCCTAAACTAGAAATCACACTCTCATATGTTTTTGGTCTTCGAGATAAGTGTTTATATTGTACCGGTACTTCATGGCCCTCTCCTATCATTTATAGTTGCCATCTTGGATACTCTACTAGCTTTTTCTGAAATCTCAAATACCCCTGGCTAGTGTCGAGGAGTAATTTTGTGAACTGGTCCATGCAAATAGCAGAATTCCTTCTGCAGTAACATGAATTGGTTTTTCTCTCTTCGGCTCTCCTTCAAAAAGTCGAGGGGATTGTGAAAAAGTTACAATTTGTAGTCTAAGTTGATTTTTCCTTGTTGATCATGTGATTTGATAGGTTATTTGAACTGAAAAAGGAGAAGCTTTTCAGAACCTAAGATTATTTGGTTTGAGCGTTGTTTATGCGATTAATAGCAAAATTATAGTGTGTGGGTATGCTGGACTGAAAGCATCTCAATTAACCTTAATTGCTACAAGTGCCATAGGCATAGAGTTACTTATATAGACAACGCATATACTACCTTGTCGGTGTCATGCGTTAAGTTCTGAATCACATGGCAGGCCCTACAGTGTGCACTACATACTGTACATTGATTATTTATTACGAGCTCGCTACACGTGTATATGTCAGTAGTCGGTTGCCGAGCTCAGGAAGTTGCTATTTGACAAATAGCAACACCCTGCCGTGATATTCCAACAGATAACAAACATCAGTCAGAGAGTTGCTACTTGACCTTAATTTTTTGAAGCAAATATCATTGACTGGAGTCAAAAGTTTAAATTCGAGTTAAAAAGAATAAGATAGTGACTCGAGTCCAAGTGAAGTCAAAATAATGTTAGTGGCTTGACTTCAGGTACGGAGCTCCATGGTCAAAGTTGAGCCATTACGGATTTTAACTCGAATTGAGTCAGATTCCAGTTGAAAAAAGCGACTCGAGTAGACCTGAGTAAGAGACAATGACAATGACACCAGTGGATACGTCACTATTTCTTCCTACGCCTATACTTCCATGTCGATTTAAGTTTAAAGACCCAGTCACATGGTATGTTTTTCAAGGCAGTATAATATTGCATGTTTCGACTGGAAAACCGTCCGCGTGGTGCAAAAAAAAAATAAAAATAATTAAATAAAAAAAATAAAAAAATCACATTCAAATTGTACACTACCAAAATTCAACAAAACACTGGGGACCAATACAGGTAACCACCTTTACATAAAAAAATCCGGGTAGTTGCAAAGGGAAAAAAATGTTATTGAGGATGGTTACCATTGAAAGTGCAAGTGTAGGCTATTCAAATATTAATCAATCCTTCCTATACATAGCATGTAAAAATGATTTCCCTCTAAAAACATCCTGGTAAAATTTGACCAGGATAGGGGTCAGTAATTTTCCATACGTTCCCTGGTAAAAGTTACCACGAGATCCTGTTCAAAATTTAAACAGGAAAATGTCAAATTTTGACCAAGATGTTATAAGGAGTCTTACTTTAACCAGGAAAATGTTTCTCTGCCCCGGATTTCGTGGTCACTTTCAACCAGGAAATGTATGGAAAACTATTGAGCCCTATCCTGGTTAAATTTAACCAGGATGTTTTGAGAGTGTATGAAATTTGATGAAGGCCATAACGTGCATATTGTGGAAGGATTGCAAAAGGACTTAGGCTATTGCTCTACTGGTGCATTATTACCAGTCGTGAGAGAAATTAAATAAAAAAAAGTACTGCATCTTTCTACAGCATGTGACACGCATGGGAGGCCAGGTGTAACATACTTTTGCCTCCATTTACATGCGATCCCTTGGGTTAGTTAATGTAGGGGAGACTGTATTCATTTACGACTTTTAAAGAGTCGTTTCGATTTTAATACCCCATCCCTCCGAGACTTGCCTTCTGTTCTAGAATCATTATTTCCGTTATTGCAGGTGAAAATCCCGTAAAATGATTGTAAGGCCCTAAGATATGTAGATACCATACTATGCCATGTAATGTATACCATACCTTACGATAACAAACTAACCATACTATACCATACTGTACCATATTATACCATACTTAGCTATACTTTAGACTACCACAGTATACTACACTTTACTACCTTACACTACAGGATGCTGCACTGCGCTACTTGAGGCAAACACTTAAATTTCTCCTGAAAGTACTCAGCCCCGCCCTTCCATCTCCGATTTTAAGAAAAAGCAGAAAAACACAACGGAAACTGGGTGACGAGATCTTACAGAAGTCATACCGTCACACACTTCTGGGTTAGAACATCATAAATTCAACAGCTTTGTACGGGGGATATCATTCAAAGTACAATGTATATTTATTAAGCTTCTACTACCTGAAACACACAATTTGTTGAGCTTCATGTCCACAATATTAACGAAGGCATACAACGAGAATTATATAGTCACTGGAACTTTTGTCTACAGAATGCAGCGACTACGAAACCTCTTTAAATATATTCATATAAAATGGAACTGCTGCGATTTATTCATCTTTCCACAGTAACAACATTTGATCTCTTCTAGAACAATCTTACCCCCAAAACGGCGTAGATTTCCAGGCACATCAGGCATACAAAGAGAAATAGTAACATCAAACATAACACTCCTCTCATTGTTATGCTCTTTAAATTCGTTGGCAACATAGACGGTGCCTGTACGGTTTGACCAGCTACACTTAGAACCCAGAAGAGCAGCAACGCTAATCCTATCTTTGTGGAACGCCATTTCTCCATTTTGTAGGAGTAGAAGGTACTTAGTGAGAAGGATATCATGATGGTAAGAGATGGTAAGCATAGGAAAGGAATGCTTATTTCAGGGTTGCCAAATATATAAACTGTCAAGATAAAAAGAAAACAAAAAGACAGACTTGTAAATAAGATCAAAATATTTCACCTTGAAATTATTCTTTATGAACAACAATTATTAACAGAAAATAATAAAATTCAAGAACATTCTTAATGGGTTTGTGAATATACGTTTAAAAGCAGGAAGTTACAATATTTTATATTAAAGTATTCCTTTAGTACATGAAAGGTCAAGATGGACTGGACAAAGAAAGGGCAAAGACAGAATTGACCCTTCTGTACAACTCAATGAGCTCACTACGGAAACTGTCATGAAGGAAATCCCAATACAACACACTCACACACACACATACACACACAAAGAACTGTCTAGCAATAAAACTCGTAAACAAAGTCGAAAGAAAAGAAAACTAACTAAAAGTAAATTGGTAAATAAACAATGAATTAACCTTCTTGAAAGGGCACACGATTCATTTAAAACTTCAGTTGTAATTAGGTCTGCATTGTTTAATCGGGAAACCGTTTACATGGGACTTTAATTCCGAAAACTATTATTTGGCGAAGCACTGAATCCCCTTTTGGCGACCTTTTATCGTCACCTATCAATTTCCTCCTCGCCAATAGGAAATAGTTATTCTCAGTAGCTTCTAACCGTGAGGGGGAGGGGTTCTCCCCCAATCGATTTCCGAAAATGAGCCCAAAAGGCGTTTAAACTAATTATTGCTGAAAGAAAGGTAAGATGTGTTTTTGATTGAGTGAGGGGTCTATTTTAATCATTTTCTATCACAAATCATTATCAAACTCCTTTTGTTATACCGTTCCTATATTCTTCCAAAAATTAGTCAACAGACATAATTTTGAAGAAACTGCTTGGTGCGTAGTTCTGTAGTGTCGGTTGGATGTCAGTTAAAAGCATCATGCTGGAATCCCCATTTTAAAATTATCGCAAAGCTTCCAGCAGTCCCCGTGCCTGTCCGTGTCGGTTTTGGAGGGGAGTAACGTAAATTAAAATGCAAATTGGAAGCCATAGTCCAAACGATTATGTCTGCATGACATAAATCCCTTTCTCCTAGTGACAAAATTCAAGCTGTATGACACTATCCTCTGATATGAAGCCAAGCAAGTTAGCAAATCACTGCTGTTTAAAATGGCGCCCACAGGCTTCAAGTTGTCCGATTATCTTGGTGTTTGAACTAACAACGCTTATGTGTAATCTTAAAAATATACCTCCGACTTTAATCCAATATTCTATCCTTAAATTAATTTTAGCATGTACATTTTTTTTCCTTTTTAAGGATCAAATTTTCACTTTGGAATATTGCATAAAGTCGAAAAATATACCGGCAAATTTCTACAAATAACATATTTCAACATTTTTAATCAAAGTGCTGTATGAGAAAGTTTGTGCCTTTCATTTTTACTGTAAATGGAATGCCTGTTCCCGCATGTAGCACATATCAACTGCCACGTGTTTTAAATAAAGCGCAATGTAGCAGAAACCTAGGCTATGACTTCACCATCTATAAGTCAGAGGTATAAAGTGTGAACAGGGGGCGAAAGAATTTATATCCATTGAGAATAATTGGATTGGAGGGGCAGTCATCTTGTCATTGATTCATAATACATTTAAAACGTATTTGCTTCATACATAAGAAAACTAGTCTCATATTGCATAATTTACATTTATTATTCCCTACGCCCCATGCTTCTGGAGCAAGTTTTTTCTTGATTCTCTATGACGTCATCAATTCTTACCTGATAAAATTCCTTCAAAAATGGAAGCAACGAGAACAAAAAAGACGACTAGGTACAACATCCACCTGGCTGTGTGACCAGGAAATGTTAAAGACGACACCCCTTGCTGATAGCCTTCACCATCTCTAGAACGACCTCCAAAATAATAGATCCAGAATATTAGAGATAAAACAGTATACATTATCCGCCAAGAAACATCACCCGTAACCGCTACACACACATCCCGAAAACGTAATTCTTCTGTGTCGAAAACATAGCTTTCTTTACAGATGAAAGTTGCCATGATATTATTTGGTGCTCGACCATGTCAATCTGGTGTTTTCCTTACCGTGTGCTACGTTAACTGCGATACACTTTAGTTCAAGTTGAAGGCTTTAAACTAAAATGAAACATTTTGATTATCGTAATCTCAACTTGGCGTTTTGACAAAATGCGACTTTTAAAGTGCAGATTGGGAAGACATGTTAAAATTTAATACCACGGTTGAATAAATGGTGCCCTTGGTGATGAATATTTATGAGATCTTCGTTAAAGTTGGCTCGAATCCTTCCTCCACAAAGACGAAGTTGGCAGGGTTTTCTGTCGACGCAAACGTACAATCGATATTAAAGCTTTTCAAATAGCCATACACAAATATAAGGCAGGAACTTAAAACTTTGGTTAGAAGTTTCCGTGGAGCCTACGTTGCTTTAAACCATCGAAATAATTAATTGTGAACGAAAATTGACACTTCATGTCCAGCAATATTTACCAGCAAATTCTGTACCAATTTTGAATTCCGTCAGAAGAGTCAACTGTTGTTTCATAAAAACGAAGTTTTTGGGGAAAATCCAGTGGTCCGGCTGTTTTGATGGGAGCTGGGTGACCTAGCAATACCGAAGGTTAGGAGAAGCCTTAGCTGTCCATTCTTTGGCTACATCCATTCCTTGTTCTTTTCCACCGATGGTCTGGAAGGGTTCTCGTGGAATGGTACCAAATGTGAGCCGACCACATGTGTTCAAAGGCACTTCCAAGAAAGGTCAAAGTGAGTTTCTTAATTAAATGATAAGTCCCACTGCATTATGTTTCTTCGTTGTTCTATATATCGTAACAAGACTTACCGTCGAATTTTCTCAAGGCCTTCCAATACCTGCAAAATTAGTACGTTCGGGTCTTATTATTGACATTTCTGGAAGTAAAAACTAAATTGGTTTGAACAAAGCCATTTGACACTCTAGTGCTAATCTACATGCACATTATCCATATCACATACGCCTTTAATCTCTCAATATTCACCCTCTAGGTATTTTTGAGCTGGTAGGCCTAGGCACGGATCCAGGAGGCAACTAGGGGGAATTGCCCATCACCAATCTGGCTCCCTCATTCAAGAAAATGCGCCCCCTGCATCCTAAGAAAGTTAAGTAAAACTATAACTTGCTTGTTTCCAATATTGTTATATTGATCTCACATTTCCTTGTCCGATTTACATCAAAAAACAACATTGATATTTGTGTTAGCCTTCTCTGTGTGCAAGTATTTGCGTCCAGATGTATGTACAACGCCCCATGAAATTTCGTGCTGAATACCACAGCATATAATTGTTTTAGCGTAGCCGAATGATCTTAGTTACCATAGTCAGCGGTATATGCCATGACAAACTTCTGTACATACACTACCTTAATACCTGTTAACATAGACTGGAGCGGTTTATTATATGGACCCGCGCCCATCGTACTCTTATGTACGACCTGTAACAAAAGTCATTACACCAACACAACACTGTCTGTCATGTATGTTCAGCTAGCTTCCGTGTCGTATATCGCAGACAAGCCGATCGAGATCGAAAAGCTAGACCAGCCTAACCTAGACTGGCATTCTAGTTGAGCAGTGCCATACTGTGGGAAAATCACCTGCTGGATTCTCATGGCATAAAAGATGGACCTAATTTTTTACAATTGGAACTGGGATACATACATTCAGGGACGGTGCCCCACGGGGGCAGGGAGGGCGACTGCCGACCGTCCCCCCTTTAATTTTCAAGAAAAAGGGAAAACAGAAGGAACAGAGGGAGGAAAAGAAGAAAAGGAGAAATTGAGAGAAAACAAAAGGAGGAAGCGAACATACATTACATTGTTGTATTCTTAACTCCATCCGGCTCCTTTAGAATCTGGCGCCCACCTGATCGACTGCCCTCCGCCATCAGTGTTGGGCTTGATCCGCCCTTGGGTAGGCCTATAAACTTATTTCAAAAGTTTTCATTTGAAGCCAACTTTATCCTGTCCTGTTAGTAGGAAGCATTGAAAGTGACAAATATAAATACAATATGTTACGAAAACATCCTGAGAGTTAATAACGTAGGTTCATAGCGTGGCATGGCTGTCTCTTGACGGCACCAAGGCCTTTCTTGGAGAATTTGTTCCTCTTGTTTAAAGAACTTCCATCTTCATCTTCTTGACCAGTGGTATACATTTTAAAATCATTTTGTCCATAAGAAATACAAGTCTCACAAACTAAACATTAAAGACATGCACCAGCACTGTTTGTCAAAGAAAAAAAAAATAAAAAAAAGTTTTAACACGTCTGTCTGTGTGCGTGGTAGGCTGATATCCAACAACATATGCAGTTCTATACACAAAATTAGTAAGCCTTCTTTTACCTCCCCCCCCCCCCGAATCCACATAGCATTGCAATGGTTACTGACATCAAACTTGCACTACAAGACTACCTCTTGAAATGTTTAACCTGTATTTCCATTGTACTTTTTGTGTGGAAATACAAGTTAAACATTTCAAGAGGTAGTATTTCCATTGTACTTTTTGTGTGGAAATACAAGTTAAACATTTCAAGAGGAAACATTTCCATTGTACTTTTTGTGTGGAAATACAAGTTAAACATTTCAAGAGGTAGTCTTGTACTTTCTTCACATGACCTTACTGTAAGACCTTTTCTATTTTCATTCTTTTTATTTTAGGATGACA
The DNA here is from genome assembly GCA_009936505.3 of Holothuria glaberrima. Taxonomy (NCBI): domain Eukaryota; kingdom Metazoa; phylum Echinodermata; class Holothuroidea; order Aspidochirotida; family Holothuriidae; genus Holothuria; species Holothuria glaberrima. Next base: position 56,843 of record WURT03002226.1, read on the forward strand.
TGGCCTGCCCTTTGCATTTGTTCTGAGACATGCAGGTGGGATGAAGCAAAACAAATCAAAAGTATGTACCAAAACACCATGGCTAAACGAAAAACTGTGATTTTTTTCTCCGTTAAGGTCACAGGCAACTGGCAATCATTGCTGCTAAAGTACGGTAAATTCACACTCTGAAGATATGATTTATTTTTACAGTGTAGAAATTACGTTTTCAGTTTGGCTGTTAAAGATAACACCTATGCATTCATATCTGTACGTCTTTGCTGTATATGATTGACTAAAAAGCTCTCACGAGAAGTTGGTATCAAACCTTTGATGACCTTCTCTCAAATTTGGCAGTAAAATGTCAAATTTGACAGTGCTTTTTAATAAACTCCGAAACGCAGATCAGATTTAGTAGCTTTGTAGCTTAGTAAAGCACTTACATTTCGAATGATATCATCCCCGCAGCTCCTTTACTATGTAGCACAAGCTTAACTCGCCATTGCCTTCAGTTTGATAGAATCTGTGGCACCAGAGGATTTTAAAATGGGGCCGGGGGGGGGGGGGAAATGTTGGAGGCCAAACAATTTCGCGCTTGACGCGAAGAGCGAGCTTTAGCGGGTGGGGTCCAGAGGTCCGTTTAGGGGCCCCTCGTAGACCCTCCGGAAGCATTTTAGCAAATCTCTGGGTGAAATATTAAGTCTCAGGATAGGTATATTTTGGTTCATAATGCATCATTCAATGCAAAGATTCCAAATAATTTTACTGTATTTATGGCTATTCCTCCCGTCAGGCCACTATACTTCAGGAGCTGAGTGGGGTACGAGTGGGGTGCAACTGGGGAGAAGGTTCTAATTGGGGGAATTTTCCCCCATGCGTGCCGTCACTGCTCTACCCCTTAAGTCAATCTATTAGGTAGGATAATGGAGGTTATGATCCCTATTTAAGCCACCCAGTCTCCATTCGGTACAACGACTTTTTAATACAACAGAAAGGTTATTAGCTTTCAAAATTTTTTAAAGAAAATCTCATCCGATTTATATTTTTGACAAGCTTTATACGCAACAAAGCAACCCTAACATTCAAATTTACTTCCAAAGATAAGTTAGTCATATGATATTAAAAGGGAAATATTGCGATTGATACAGAATGATAAACAATTCTAAAAAAGGCAGTATGGTAGCTTTCTTTTCGAGAAATAAGGCTGTCATAGAAAGAAATTTGGTTATTTGTTGCACAAATATAATTTGTTCATCCAAAATTTCAAAAATTCACATGATACAACATCCGTTACTCTTGTAATGCATAACATTTTGAGGAGCTATTGCTATTACTTGCTATTGCCAGAGCTTATTGGTGAGACTAAAAATTCTAATAATGATTAAAGGTATTTTCTTTTTATGCTATATTGGTACATTACAAACGTAATATTTCCCTTTACATACATCAATACTTGTTAAATGTCTTTTTTGTGAGTCGTCATCACAGGTGATACTTATGCTACGTTGCTAATGAGTAAATTGATAACTTGTTTAATGCAGGTAATCCAAATAGTAAAGTGAGAGAGTAATTTCTAGTCAGATAACGCTTCTGAGCTCGCTGAACTGAAAATTATTTTGAAAATCCTTTCCTGTATAGGATACATGAATTCTTTGTATATTACTAAAACTTGCCTATAAGCATTTAACGATGTAAGTCACGAAGCATGGCATGTGCAATACCAGTATATCTTGACAATGATTTCCAAAACGGTTCTGGCTCTAAACAGGAGACCAAGCCGTTTTAGCTTTGCAGGTATATTGATAATGTTGGTACTTCACAGTTGACTGCGCCTGCCTAAAACATCCCGACAACGTGAACACAGAGACACTACCTTCCACGAGTGAAAAGCACGCCCTTACTTTTAAGTTAAACAAATAATAGCACAAGGCATATTATCCACAAACAAACAGTACCATCATAATTCATTGTATTCTAGAATTATAGCCATCTGGCTGGTAATCGGTAAACCACCTTGAAGAAAGTAACAGAAAATACAGAGCAGCGTCGCCGTAAAAGAGAGGGCGCTTGTGGTAACCACTTTTGTCACACCAACCACGTTTGTCACAAATATCGCCCACTTTCGTCACCCACGATGGTGCGTTAAGTTCGTATTTTGAAGTCAAGCCCATATGTTTGATTAAAGTAGATGGCATATGATTATGTATGTAATTCCAGTTAATGTGTCAAATAACTTTCCATAAGCACAGGAAGGGACGTAGAGGAACAGTGCACTTTCTCCGAGTGATCTGACGGGGTAGGGGTATGACATTATTAGCGTACACCCATACAAAAAATCCGGAGATTTCGATCACCGCCCCTAATTTTATAAGTCTTCATAAGCCTTGATTCTCTTAGTGCTTGAAATGTCAGATCCGATAAGTACGGAAGCAGAGAACTTCGTGGGTGGGAACAATCTGACATGCCTTCTATTGATCGTTGTCCCTACCATATTTTTCGGTAATTATCC
>WURT03002227.1:0-11455 GCA_009936505.3 Holothuria glaberrima
TTATTTTGTCAAATTTGGAGTCTCGACGGTTTATTCACCAATAATAGTTCGCCAAATGCGATTTATTCCTTAAATAGTTTCTTTTTCCCCAAGTTTTTTAATCATCCTTTAACCCTCACCATTGACTTTTGGCTCTGGGGGCCTGTTATATGCAGTTTTCCTACCCTGGAGTGCACTGTTCAACTAAACAGCTGAGCTGGATTTTTTACAACATGATTTAAAGCTGGCAATGTAAGTGATAGGTCATGTGATTGCTATAATGTGTTCAAGATGTACGGGTACTCTGTTTAGTAGCTGTAATTTATTCCTTAGGGCTGAACAGCCTACAAATGCAACATGCAAATAATCTGAAAGTTTTTATTTCAGGTCTGTTTTGACTTGTTAAACCCTTCTCAGCTTTCATCGTATTAAACCTTTTTCCTCTTTTTTTTTTTTCATGCTAGGTACTGGATTTCAAATTTCCCTGTCCATTTTGACCTCGATCCGGGTCTCTCAACAATCATGAGTGAGTTCCAGGATTTACTGAAAACAGAGGGAAACAGCCATTTGCACCACATCATTGATATCTCTAATGTGTGAGTATTCAATACATTCTTCATTCCACAGATTAAGGCATCATGTCGAAACCCCAGGCTGCAGCTGCCTCAGCCAAGCTGCAGCAGCTGCAACAATCCTTTGTTCCTACACACATGACAATAGCAAGACCAGTTTTAACCTGCTATTGTAATGGGTATGGAACAAAGCATGGCTGCAGCTGCTGCAGCTTGGCTGAGTGTGTGTTGGGGCTTACATCCATTGGAAACTTCCTTTGTAGCCATATTATTTTTCTGCCACATCAGTTCAAGGACAGAACCCCTTACTAGTTAACCTAAAAAAATTGTCAAAAATGTTGCAGTGAGTTTCCTTTAAAATTTGCACAATAGTTGCACTAAATTGCATCTGAGGACCCTCAAATATTCAAAAGTTTTCCAAATGGGAGGGGACACCCCCTCCTTAGACCCCTCCCCCAGGCCGGTAGTCGATAAATTTTTCAGGCCCTGGAGGCAAACCCTGCTGGCACCCCTGAGTAAGGTATATTCCATTTTGTAAAGTCAGTGATGGTATAGTTTTCACAAATATGTTTGTTTTTAATTTTTGTGGTTGTAATGTGCTCAGCGCTTTTTTTTTTTTTTATTATTATTATTATTGTCTCATTTACCACAAACAGAGTGACGTAGAAAAGCACTAAAAAAAGAAAAAAAGAAGATAAAAAAGTTAAGCCATGTGAGAATCTTAATGGAATCCCAGGGGCATGTGTTGGAGCATATGCTTTGAATATTAAAGGAAAATTATATAAATAAATGCAAATGCATCATATCTGGAAGTACTTTTTATAAATAGTGGATTAAAAAAATGGATAGCAGCTTTGGTCTTCTGAATTCTTTTGTGATTTCAGTCTCTACCTGTGTTACCCAGAATCTTAGGAAAGCATGTTAAAAGGATAACAAAGCACTTAATTTACAATATGAGTATTTGACAGGGCAGGGTTGGGCAGTGCAATTCAATTGTATGATAAAGAGAAGTTTTTGCCGTCATTCTTTTCTTAATTTTTTGAGGTTTAGAAGTAATGTTTTGTGTTATGTTTCCCCAGTTTACTAGATTATGGCAGTTGACAGATTGTAGGATTAATACCCTTGGTTAATTTCTTTATAAACCCCACAACAGAAGAAATTACAAAGTGTAATTGTGAGATGGCTTTTGTGATATTTAACACAATTTGCACTCTTCAGCATGACATTTGTGGGAGGACATTATGTATTCAACTTCGAGGTGTGGTACTTAGATGTATGGGGGTGGAAAAGTAGATAAATATTGAGGTCTGCAACATGGGTAAATTATGCAGGTATTTCCAAAGTCCCAGGTACTGCATAATACTCAAGTAAACCAAAACCTGGATAATCAATTTTTTCTACATAAGTAGAACTGTTGGTTTGAATTTCTTTGAATATTTTGGAATAATTATCACTTCATGTCTGATGTCATGCTGTGGACAGCTGAGACTATAGAAGTATCATTTTCACTCTTTTGTCGTAAAAGTGAAATGACTTCAGGGATTTTGTTTAATCGCAAAATGGATAAGTGAGAAGAGTTTGAGAATCCCTGTTACCATGCCTTCAGGGGCCAGATTCACAAAGGCTACTTACGCACAAAAACTTGTGTAAGTCAGACTTACGAAGTGTATCTTGCTTAGTCAGTACTCATAAGGAGAAAAGTTAGCAAATACTTTGCATAACTTAACTCAAGCTTCAGAGTTGTTGTTATCACAAAAAAGCCATAGTAACGTATACAGAAGCATGCATCGTGCATAGTTGTACTAAGGGTAGGACAGTGCGTGTAGCCACAGAAGACTGTAGGCGTCATTTTAACAATAACGGTCAATGTGATTGGCTCAAAATGTGACAGAGCAAGATTCAACCGCGTACATGATTGGATCATGTGCATATGTTACAGTTATGCAGCATGTTTTTATGAACTGCATAAGTTGTTTTTGTGAATACCACTTAAGAAAGTTCTTACGGAGTTCCTAAGTATTTTGACTTACGCAAGAACTTACACAAATGTTAGTGAATCCCACACCAGCACCAGATATCCATCTGACAGGGTCTCCACCCAACCTGGAAATCAAGAAAAAATGAAGGAAAACATTGAAAATGACTTTTGTATCAGTGAGAGAATTTGACAAAAGTACCTCACATCGGGGAATGTGTTCTGCCCAAAAGATAGCGTAGTCTGTCTGTTTGAATAATTCAGGATGTACTACTTACAGGTGAATGCATAGCAGTAGTGCATCTTCTTGAAAAAGGGACTATAATCTTGATCAGGCGCTTTTTCGAGGAAGGAGACTTGGTTGGGAATTGAGCGTGGTCTTGAAACATGAATCAAACAAAAAATTAAAAGAAAAATGTTTTTGGACTTCCATTTCAAAAATTTTCATGTGGGATGGTAAGACACCTTGCAAAGGGAGCTGTTTCGTAGAAAAATGAGCAAATCACCATTCAGCTAGTGCCCACTTTTCCCCCTCCCTCCTCCCCAGTAGAAATTTTTGACCCCAAAGTATTTCATCACATAGGTGTAGGAAGCTGCTTAAGATGGGGGGGCCTGAACCTTGCTTCTGATCCCTGTCCTGGTGTCCCCCCTCCCCTTTGGAAAACTTTTGGATATTTGAGGGTCCTTAGATGCAATTTGGTTTATTATTTTGGACAATATTTTAAGGTAAATTACTGCAAATTTTTGACATTTCTTACAGAAGAGATAACTGAGGGGTTTTCATCCTTTGATCTGGGGGGCGGAAGCATAGTTCTGCCTCCCACATTTTTGACTGGAGGGTTGTATCCCCCCCCCAGCCCCCCTGCTTCCTATGCTTTGTCTTTCTTCACATAAACTTTTCTAATCACTATTATGCCATTAGTTATTTATTTCCCAAAGGGAATACCTACTGTATTTGCTTGCCTATTATTGACCTTGCAAAATTCAGCACTGGATGGGTACATTTTAGTGTCATCTATGATTCTGATGAGCGCAGCTCCCTACCCCCTCCTCCACAGAATACCATGACATTTTTGGACCCTTTTTTCCACTAGACTGAATATCTCGGCGGCTTCTGCCATTAAGGTCTGCTGCTGATAGTTTTCATAGTGACAAGCTGAATGATAAGCTACCTTTTATACTCTGCATGGGTAAGGTCATTTTATGGCCGTGCATTAACTCCATGCTGTTGTTTTGCTTTGGTATACCATTGCAGAAAGCTGCACTTACAAATACATTAGTAGGTACAATAGGTACACATAATCCTTCGATACAGAGTAGATACAGAAGCCAAGAGGTAAGTTGGTTTGGGATGGAGAGGGGTTCTAATGTAAGGTGACCATATTTGGGGGGTTTAATTTTAAATCAGGGACGCCAGTAGACCAGGCTTTGTGTAAGGAAAATGTACATCGTTTTAGTGTGCAATTGGCTACAGTAAATGTGTGTGATCACAGCAGTAATAGAAAATCTGCGATGCTCTTGACTTTCGATCTATCTGATTGCAGATACCTGTAATTTGTTAGCCTACGTATGTTGTACTTGGGCCCTATGATATATATCTCGACGATGTTGATGTAATACTAGGCCAGTCGATTCACATACATGTAGCAGTAACAGTTCTAACTGTTAATGGTGATATACCGTTATCAGTAAAAGCTGACTTGTGCTATAATTTCTTGGCATCGACCTTACTTAAAACTTACAACTCCAAAGTAAAATTTCAGTGACAAGATGAACAAGAAGTAAGATAAAGAAGCGTAACAAGACTTGAATTCGAACGCAGTACACTGCAAGAATATGAACCCGATGCACTCTAGCTGTCAGTATTGCGAGTCCATGCCCTAACCGATTGCGCTGCGAGCCGAGCTCCCGGCGAATGATTTTAAATATTGTAAGTACAGACCTTATCTCTATGCGTACGCCTATCGCTATCTGTATCCGTACCACGTATATAACCCTATCCCTGTCCGTATCCTTACAATGTGTATAACCCTATTCCTATCCTTATCCATATGCGTACCTCTGAATAACACCCAGATGCAGTATTAAGTGTTCATGGTATAGTCCATGCGAAGAAATTCTACTACAAGTCAGTTTTTACTGATAATGGTATACCACCATTATCAGTTAGAACTGTAAAGGCTATGTGTATCGGGTAACTAGGCCTACAACAGTAGCTAGCCGGCTATTCAGCTCTCTTCCGAAGGGTACACAGGAAGCTATACAATCGAAAAAATATTTTTTACAACATGTTAGTTACTATCTTGGGAAATTTCAAATTTCAAGGACGTTTTTTCAAAACGGGACTTTTTTGGGGACACTTGTCCATCGGGCTCATATGCAGAACAGTGGATTCGTGGACTGACCTCAAATCGGGGACGTCTGGTCACCTTATTCTAATGACTCAGATATTGACCATTTGAGAGAAATGACCTTGGCAATTCTCATTTCATGAACCATCCCTTGCGTGAAAATTCACCCCAAAATTTTTTATTGATGCCATAATTTGCACAGTTTTTAAGATTTTCTTTTAAATGCAGGTAGTGAAATCGGGTGAAAAGCTGCTTAGTCATGGTAAAAAGTTCGGGTAATAATAAGGTAAAGTAACAGTTTACTTTATCCTGTGCTGTTTTCTTTAATCTGTTGTACATATTTTCTGTTTGATTGTAGACCTTCGTATGACTGGATGAGGGTCATATCCGTCCGTCACCCATCAGCACGCACAAACAGAAAGGTGTCCTTGGTATTCAATCGTGTGGAGCCCAAAGAGTTAGCAGATCATCTGACTTACCTTGAGTACAAAATTTTCAGGAGGGTAAATGTAAGTAGTATAATTTGTTTACAACAAGGTTAAAGAGAGATGGCAGTCACCCAAAGTTTATTTTCAAAATTTTGCTAAATCTTACAAATCTCCTCTTAGGTTACTCACAATTATCTTTCATTATGTTTCTGTATATAAACATTGAATATTGGAGGTAAACCAATAAGTTTTCTGCATACATTTAAAGGGGCTTATTGAGTTGGTTCACATAATTGATAAGTTTTTTTCACACCTGTTGAGATTTACTCACATCTTGATGGTAAATGGTCAAACTAAGAGATTCTGCCTATCTGACTCACAACTGAAATGGCAATGATAGGGTAATTAATGATTAAAGTCATTTATTACAAATTCGTGACCAGACACTTTTTACCATTAGGTAGTATTCATATGCAGCCGCTGTCCACAAAAACAACAATTTCTCACATTTCGGTAACTATAAGAAGTGAAATATGAGAAATGAGGCTAATTAGAAGCATTGTCAAGCAATGCTTTCCTTCAAATTCATCACAAAAATAATCGATAGCAACTCAATGAGCCCCTTTAACAAATGAGAAACAAAAATATTGTCTCTTGATTGATAAGAGCCATTCCTGAACTAGGATGAAGGGGCACACTCATCCAATTTAAGGGTACTGTATGTTCCCTTTAAACAGTCTCTCCGAAGTAATTTTGTGAAAACAAATTCAGATTTGTTACCTCATGTTGTGTTTATTGGTTAAACAATTTGAATAATGGAAGGGACCATTGTTGATCTGATGGGTATACTTTCCACTTTTCTCAAAACTTTGATATAAATTTATGAAAAAATTGGCAAGACATGTTCGCAGGAAGTCATAGCAAATGGAAGTATAATGGTCTAATTCCCTGCTTGCTGTTGTTTCCATTTTTCCTGCGCTGTCCAATTGTCGTTGTCGTCCTCCCCCTCCCTTTTGATGTTTTCTCTTCATTTCATTCCATTCCCTTTGTTTTCTCTCCCTTTGCCATGTGGTCACTTGTCTGCTTTCACATTTTCTTTGGCTTATCACCATGGACGGTGATCTGTCTTTAAAAGTGGCAAGGATATAGTCAGTGGAGTATCTAACTGGAGCGCCACCAACAGTTGGCGCGGCGCGGAGTGTACAAAGAAAACTTTGGCCAAAACTATCCTTCCAGATCACCGCAAATGGCCCTTTCCAGGCTTTGCAACATGGTACTATGACAACTTTTAGAAGTATTTCCTAAAAAAGTAAATAGGCCTATTGTAAAAAGTCTAGAAATAGGTAAAGTGTCCTTATTTCCGAATCTGTCGGGTTGATTTCATGGAGGGGGGAATATAGTGTACAGCATCTCCCCACTCCCCATCCAATTTCATGGAGGGAGATATATCCCCATCCCCCCTCCCCCCGATTGCTGCCCATGCTTATCACCCTGAGCAGGAGAGGCAAAGGACTTTTCTACATTATTGGCTTTACAAATATTATTTGCTTCATATAAAATGCTAGACAACAGGAAATTTACCCCTGTTGTAGGCACAACTTACCCTAAAAAGACACTGAGGAGGGAGAAAAGTACCAAATGTTTTGAAAGTGGTTGTACTTCTCCCTGGGCTCTTAAATGGTTGCCCCCCCCCCAAAAAAAGTAACAGAAAAGCTCCAGGGAATCTCAAAATAGCCCCTTAAACTTTTGAAGAGGGCTGAATTTTTCCTAAAATATTTGAAAATAGTCCCAAGGGGGGGAAAAATAGCACCCTGCTGAAATTAAGCAAATTAATGATGTGATTAAAGGGACTACATTTTGTTCATTGGTTACAAACTGTGTGGGCAGGATCAAACTACTTAATTGTAGCTGAATTTGACCAAAAATTTTCCATATTCAACCTTGCTTGATTGCTATCACACTGTAAATGTTTTATTTACAAAATATAAAGGGAAACAGTGCAATTGACATAAACTTCAGACACAAGTTTGAAGATGTTCACGTTTATTTGTCTGATAAACTGCCCTGGAGTGACTGACAAGTTTTCTGACGAACATGTGGGTCAAACGCTGATCATCCATCATGGGTTAAGAGAGAGAAAGAAATTCAAAGCTGTTTGCTGCAAGCAAACACTTCACATTCACTTTTTGGTCGGTAATTTTAACTTTTGGTTGCCAAGTAACAAACGGCAGTATCCCATAGTGGTGCGGATTATGACGCTGTGAGATCCCTTTGATTGGCTGTCGATTGTCTGTAAAGAATATTAGACTGATTAAATTTCTACTGGTGCTTGGTACGTGTTTATTACGCAAATAAGCCTTTGCTATCTTGCACCCCTTGCCTAATTTGTCTGCCGTTAAGTTAAAAATAACTGCCTCCAATTCTTTCCATGACAATGTGCGCAAGCAAATGGGGGCATGTGATACGTTTACTTGTGTCGACGGAAAAATTTTATGTAGCCTTCGTCATCCGTGACGTCAGAGATGTTTGAGCTGTTGCGGCTGCCATTGAGGAATGGTCGCAAAGATTAATTGAGATTTTGTCAATAACATCGGGAATCTGCCATCATCACAGAAGCTAGTTGATGAGGATGAGTTGGATTTAATTAGAAATGCTTATCGACATAGTAACCAAACATGATTGAGCCAGTTCTGTTGTTGTCATTGTTTTGATGGAGTTAAGAGTCTGTTTATTATCCCTTTCGGCAAAATCTTTTGGTTAACATTGAAGATTAAGAATGAGAAGATGGACTGATGAAGAGTGCATTCCTACAATCAAAGAAGACTTGCTAAGTTGTCTAAAAAACAGCAAGAACATGTCAAACACCATTAACTTTTGTCGTTACTTTTAAGTGGTGTGGTTAAAAATAGTGGGGAAATGAGTGCATGAAATTTCTTTTGGTTAGGTATACCTGTCAGTTAAAGGGGAAAATGCAGCAACTTCAGTTTGGATAGGTATGCCCTGGTATCCTTTTTCATGGATGTCTCTTGAGAATCATGTGGCAATAGTTTTCTCACTCAATTGAAATTCATGCAGAGTAATTCTTTTGTTTACTGTGAAAAGCAGAAATATCATGAAAGATCTTGGAAGGGAAATAGGAGGATATTTGTGAGATAGAACTGCTGTTTCAAAATAAGTTTGGGGCAACTGCTTGTGCCTTTTAAAGTTTATCATTTTTTTACTTCAACTGTGTATTAATTAGCCAATTAGAGGCGCATAGTTTTAGTCTGATCTTTTCTTCTTCTTAAGAAAGCATCAGGAAATGTACATGGTCAGAGGTACTTTTTTGCAAAGTCCTCTCGACTCTCTGGCGAAGAGCCAAGGGGTGAAACCAAACATTTACTCCCAAAGGAGTTCTGCTCCCTGGAGGAGCTGCATCCCCAACAGGACACAACTTAACTGACCATCCTCTCAACCCTCAGACCTCTTCATCAAGGATCTGTCATGGTGGCCCCTTTCTTGACTGGCTGAAAAGAACAGATATTACACATGATTTTAGCCAAAAGGTTGAGAAGTGATGGTCAGAGGTGCAAGCAGGCTTACTTGTAATGAGCAATCAAGTTGCAAGATCATTTTGTGTATTGTGATTCCATAAATACTGAATTCTTTTCAAGATATAGATATATTATAAGTTCTTTCAAATCTGCAGTGAAAACTTTTTACTTTAAGCAAATCTATGTGTAGTGTTCAGTGTATGTATTTCCTTTGTAAAGGGCATTGAACTTTTGGGATTTTGCGCTATGTAAGCACTGATGTAGTAGTAATAATCATTTTATTGCCAATGGCAACTGCTATTTCTAGTATTAAAAAGTGAATGAGAGATAGTCATTAGTCAGTACATTTTTGCAACATGACAACCATGAATTTGAAGAATACTGCTAATTCTTGGAAAATGACATTGGACAGGGAGTATGGTGTCTATACTCTGTGTGACTTCCCACACCACCCACCTAGCAGGGAAAAAACAGAACAAGTGCCAGGATGACCATCACATTGGATCTACTATCTCTGTTGCCCCTTCTTATTTTCTATAATTTATGTATGTAACAGTGGCAGATTCAAAGGGGGGCGCAAACAGCACACTCCCTATTTGCTATCATGCGTGAAAAAAAAGGTGTGGCAAATAAGATAATGCTTCAGAATGTTTCAAATATAGCATTATTTTGCATCTCAGCCCTCTTCCAAAAGCAAAAATTTCCCAAAGGGGAGGGAGACACCTCTCCCCTTAGACCCCTCCCCAGTCAAACCTTGTGCCCCTCTATTGAAAATTCCTGGATATGCCCCTGTGTAAACCTTAAACTGACAACCAGATCCTGGCAAAGTTGTAACAGCAATGTAAGCATTGGTGTACGACATGGAAGGACGGGAGAGAGTCTAAGGTGCATTGGGAAATAAAAATTTTTCAGGCAAAGTATGTTAGAATTTTGGGCAAATTTGCTTAAAATTATGAGCAAAAGAAAGTGCCCAACCTGCCCTCTCTGCTCCCCCTCCCCCTTTGCCCCCATTGGAAGTGGTTTCACATGCTTAGGGTTATTCATACCATATCTAGGCTTCATGATCAAACCAGGACATTTTGGTGACAGGGTTCACGATCTTTCATGTCTGCGTGTCATGGACCCCATTCCTTCACGGTTGGACAAATGCATAAATTTCTTAGCTTTGTATTTAGGTCCAACGAGAAAATCTCGGACATGCAAGGATCATTCTGCAGGAGAATAATATTACCGTCTTTTCAATGTTGAGTCAGTTTTATAATATAGTTTGTCGCTGGGGAAGCTTATATTTCTTGATTTCTGTTGTTACTTTCCCATTGTGGATGGGTACTGGGTTGGGTGCATTGTTTACTTTGTATATTTTGCATTTGTAAATTTGAAAAATGGGTCGGGCCCTTTAAATTTGCCATTAGACATGAAAGATACACTGTTCGGGCAATCTAAAGGGTCCATGCAGTATCGACACTTTGGGCCCTTTAAACTTGGAAGTAACCGCTAACCCTGTTTGGTGATGTACAGGACTTCTACCTTCATAGCTAACTCAGGGACATATCCAAGAATCTTCAATAGAGGGGCAAGGTTTAATTGATTGCTGTCGTGGGGGAGGGGTGTAAGGGGAGGGCGTGTATCCGGCCCCTTTGGAAAGTTTTTGCTTTTGAAATAGGGCTGAGATGCAAAATGGTACTATTGACACATTTTGAAGCATTTTCATTTTTGGCCTCAACTTTTTTCATTTATGTCAGCCAATGGGGGGGGGAGCGTACCTGTTGCGTCCCTGCCTGGATCCACCACTGGCTAACTGCTTATTGCTGTAGTACCATATCAGTGTGCAGAGATCATAATTTTGTTAACTAATAACCTCGTCTGTTTCCCTTTCAAGTTTTCAGACCTGAAGAGCTATGCCTTGACAGGTCATCTGAGGGACAACTTAAAACTGGAGAGGTCTATTGGGCTTTTCAATGGAATATCACAATGGATCCAGTGTATGGTACTTAGTAGGCACACTCCGAGGCAGAGGGCAGAGGTCATAACAAAATTTGTGGAGGTAGCAAAGGTAAGTCAATGTATTATTGGATTTGGTCTCAAGTTGAAGCTATATTTAAAGTGAAATATTGCATTTAAAACACACCAACATGGCATACAAAGATAATGGCTGTCACCATTATTACACTGTTCAGTTTCACCAATAAATTCCAGCAATAGCTTTATCTCCTCAAAATATGATGCATTGCAAGAGTTATGTTGCATCATTTAAATTTTTTGAAAAGTTTTGGCCAACATATTATTCTAAAGCAGCAAATAATTGAATTTCTTCCTATAAGAACCTTATTTCTTGAAAAGAAAGCTGCATGTGGTGCCATATTTTGAATAATCTATCATTCTGTATCTGTAAGTTTGATTGGTTTTAAAAATGTGAAAATTTGCCGCAAAACAAACGCAGTATTTGCCTTTAAGTTCTTGTTGGCTTCACAGGCTCATCAACAACATTGTTAGGTAGTTTGTGGATGAGTACGGACAGAGTTTCTTTCTCTTTCAGCTTCAGTGTATAGAGAACAAAAATGGTGGCATTTTCTCATCGCTTCTCAAACTTGTACTTGGGGTGCTCTTTTTAAGTCCC
>WURT03002228.1:0-16964 GCA_009936505.3 Holothuria glaberrima
TGAATATTGAAAATATGGCATAAAATATATCAATTCTCAAACTGTAGTATTCTTCAATCCTCGAGATAAACATTTAAGCTAAAATAAGAATTGTGTCTTTAAAATCTTTATCAAACTGATTCACGACAGCAGATTCAGAGGGCAGATTTTCAAATCATAGTAACCTTGTTCTCCTGTATTTGGCTTTGGTGAATCCAATTTTTTCGGAGTCAGTTTGCCCGACTTTTGAATTCATCACTGAGTGATGTGAGTTGTAAGTCTTCAAATGGAGTAATAACTGCCACGGGCACGCACTCGTCATCGGCTATAAAACTGAGCACTAATCTATTACAACGCTTAACTAAAACTTGCAAATGCAAATGGAGACTTTACAAAAATGAAAATATTGGTTTTGTAATATTTTGACATTACTAGTGTCATAAATGCAATAGAAGTGGAGTCATTACTCGACACCCAGTTTAATGTAGTACTCCATACTTGTCTGTGAGGAACTATTGGTATAATGCACATATATGCATGATACCACACTTTATGGTGAGAGATGATGCTCCGCCCTGAAACAGAAGGGGGCTAGTGCAGGAGCACTGTCAGCTTTCAATTACCTAACACCTCTTAAATAACAAAAAGACACATTTGCACTGACATCTTCAGTAATGACCACCAGTAAAGTCTGCTAACAATAACAACACTATTCACAATCCTTTACCCAATCACCTGCATGATGCAATCCTGTAGCCGGGGAGAGGGGATGACAGAGGGAGCACCCAACCTAGAAAAATTTTTGGCGCCCTAAAGAACTGAAAATTAGTAGAGAGTTATGAATCTTAAGTAAAATCACGTAACCCACTCGAGCCGAAGCTATATCTTTATCACTAAAGGTATTAAGCCCAATGAGTTTATAATCCTTACTATTTCACTTTTACTGATCCAATACCATATTTCACTTTTAAAGTATTTTAGTATCTAAAGTTTTTCTTTTTTTGACCACAAGGAAGAGCTATTCTTTGTAAGCTTGGTAAATGAATGTCAGCTTGGTATTAAAAATCTAACTTACATACACACACTTTAAAAGTTATTTCACAGGACAATAACTTAATACAATTATAGTCATAATCACTATCACAATCGTAATTACAATTATAATGAACTATAATGATAAAATTAAAATCATCATTCTTACAATTACACCCAATACTGCTATAGAGTAAGCTTCGAAACTGTAACTGGCGATATCAAAGATAAATTTGCATTCTCTGTAAGAGGAATTAATCCTAAATTTCTCTATTTAAAGTGAGCTGTTGCCTTCCTACTTACATTTTTAACGAGGTAATGCAATGCCACAGACAGTAGGTTACGTCTTATATAAAACTGGATGGCTGTCAAATGAGGGCAGTATGTATTAATATAAAACAAACACTCCTTTGCCTCTGGACTTTCCAAATTCTTCTTGCAAGATGAGTCCTGAAAACCAACCAAAATGTT
Source organism: Holothuria glaberrima (assembly GCA_009936505.3). Taxonomy (NCBI): domain Eukaryota; kingdom Metazoa; phylum Echinodermata; class Holothuroidea; order Aspidochirotida; family Holothuriidae; genus Holothuria; species Holothuria glaberrima. The sequence goes on from WURT03002228.1 coordinate 1,483, forward strand.
TAAGTTTGTTACAAAAATACTCTACATCTGATATGTATTATAACACAGGCTGTGCAAAATCTTTCCTAAATGTTGTGAAAACTACCAGCTCATTCAGGGAGGGGGGCAATCTGTTAAAATTATTGGGGGGGGAGGGGACACCTACTTGTGCCTCTGACAAGGGGTGCAGGTTGGTCCCCTTTTGGAAGCTATATGATTTGGTGCATTCTAGAGGACACAGGTTACATTTTTCTGACCTAAAGTTCTCCCCAGCTGCTATTAATAGGCTAACATCCTCCCTCCGAGACAAAGAAACACAAGAAGTAGAGTAATCAATACAAGCTGTACCTAAATACTCCTAACACACCTTGTCTAGGCCAACAAAGTTTTGGTAACTTGAGTAACCTAATTAAAAGGTTTCAGAATTTTATGAAAGCTTCCAATCAAACAAAAAAGCAAGCCTTCAGAAATTAAAAATGCATGAATGCATCTAGTTCCAAAGGACACACAAGACCTGCTTACAACCTCACAGGACAGATCTCTAGTTACTCTCACTGAGGTAATTTATCACTCTTCGTCTTACTCTTTTTTTTTCCAAATCTTCCTCTCATCACTATAACAACTTTTCCTATGCTTGGTCAACCTCATATTTAAAGCATATGTTTTGCCATAATTGACTGCAGTTACTATCAGGCATAACTTGATAGTCCCTTGCTCATATTCTTCATGAAAATGACTTAAGTGTTTCTGGCATACCTACAGAGCTGAGATATCTTTGTGCATCTCAACGATTAGCTACTACTTCTATCATATTTCACACAAATATTGTGAGATTACAAAGAAGTCAGCATACCCATTGTTGCATAACAAGACTAGACACTACTAACATTCAAACCAATTGGTTAAAAACTCAGCCGTAAAACCTCATCTAACTAACTACTAACATGTAGTGATGTACTATGACTCTAATTCAGGAACTACCCCCTCAACTAAAGGCAAAAAAAAAAAAAAAAAAAAAAAACTGGACAAATTGATTACAGGAAAAGTTTTCGCCTTGGATATATTACGTAACTAGAATTACGGATTCCATTATAATTAACAAGATTGTGTAAATGACTTGGCTCTATAGACCATATGCATTTATGTCACAGGCCATCATTTTGGAGGAAAAACAAGTACATGGTATGCACATCGCACACTTCATAAGGGGGTGTGATAGACTTACATGCTTATCCAACCTGCACACTAATGAGCTGTCTGCATTTGTTGGTGTAAGTTGTAATGATATATGCTTGCCTCCATCGGGGGCACACTTTCTGTTCTGTGACTTCATACGCATAAGGTCTAAAGTGTCTAGTTACCAGCTTTTGGCAACCATGGGATTGATCCAAGATGGATGGATAGGAAAATGCAATTTATATGGAAAGCTTAAAGTTAAATATCTTAAACTGCTTACCCTCCGTGGAGCTGCAATAAAATCCTTGATGGAACTGTGTGTGGCATCTAGAATATCTTGGGTCTTACAAAAAGATAAAAGGAGAAAAATTCAGATATATAAGAATGACATTTCAATTAATAAAACAAGCCTTGGCAAACTGTTATGCCACAATTAGAATTGCAGCTAGAACAAATTTAGTGATGCATGACAAACTTGGGCCAAAGAAACTACTTTATTTCTTTGAGGAACTTATATGCAGGGCGAATGACAAACAATACTTTGCATAAAAGTGTCAATATTTAGGCGATCTGAAATAATCCCTGGTAAAACAATCTGTCCTAAAGGACATCTACTCAGGCAGCTGAAGTGGTCAGCTTTACTTTATTGGTCAGTATAACTTTATCTTGGACTTACTTTTATGGTCTGAGCAGAAGATGATCCCAAGAAATCAATAATGTCATTGAGAAGTTTAGATAGAGGTTGGCAGACATTTCTGTCATTGATTGGCTGTAAAAAGAAAGATGTGGTTTTAATTAGTACTGCATACTTGTGAGTGAGGTACTATCACTATGCTGTAATATATGCATGAGAACACATTTTATGGCAAGAGGTCATGCACTGCCCTGAAATAGAAGGGATCTGGTGAGTGAGTAGCTGCCACACTACAATGGCCTAGAAGCACTTAACAAACTGACACTACCACCAGCATAGTCTGCCAACAACAGCCCAGCAGGGGGTGGGGGAAGATAGGGGAACCCCACCCACAAAAATTTTCACACACCCCCCCCCACAAAAACAACAAATTAGCATTGCCTTAATGCATTTGAATATATGTCCCCCTTACAAAATATTTGCCTACAAAATATTTTTCCCCCTAATCTATTTCACACCCCTTACCCCTTCAGTACCTTGTCTGGCTTTGGGTCTTATGTTTTGAAAGGGCTGTACAAAACTTAGCCATCTGACTGTAGGAGGAGATTCCGCTTTCCTTGACATGGCCATCTGAGACCATAATTTGAAAAATTTGAAGAAGTTCCCTTCACAGGGTGTGACCTATTAGATTTGTAGTTGGAAATAGGGACTGAAACACCTTCCAATCTAAGTTGCTCTTAAGCTTGAGACAACTATCAGCCTCTCTCACTTATTTTGTTTGGGGTGTGGCGCAATTTTTTTTTTTTTTTTAGCAATTTTCAGATAGCATCAACTAATTGTACTTCCCATGGGTTTTTCTAATGCGATTATTTCCCCTTCCTATTGTAGTGTACCATAAGACATTTTATGTGTCAAAAAGAGTATTTAAAGAATATTGGGCCTCAGTCAATAGTCATCTTGGAGTTGGCACATTCAGTGGCAAATCTCTTAGGGAATGTATAAATTGAGGTGGTTTAAAGATTATAATGTTGAGGTGTGGTTTCAGGAACCCGAGTGAAAATTGCCGCCCCCTGAAAAAGCAACCGCACCCCCAAAAAATCCCCCCACAAAAGCTTCGCTCAGCCTCTGAAAAAAGGTGACAATAGGCTACTGCTATTTCAAATGCAGGCCTAACTTAATGTTCGATAAAAATGTCTTGAAAGCTACCGCCTGAAAATAATTACACAGAAAGGCAATTTCAAACAAAGCAAAGTTCTACATCATAATCCCCATCAATAAAACGATGTTTTTGCACATTTCACCTCAATTATCAAAATTTCTGTAGGTGAGGGGGGCCCCTCCCCTCAAACCCCTCTCTTGGCAATCGCTCTGCGAACACATACCCGCTTCACACATGGCCACCCCCCCCCCCATCTCTTGAAAATCTGTGAAGAACACTGAGGGGGTGGACAATAAGAAAAATTCTGTATCTGGCATTATTCAGTAAGTTTGATTTTTCAGGGTGTTTTATGTTCCTTAAGCCTGTTTATTTCAAGAAAAGAGTTAAAAAGTAGATTCAGTCAGGGTCATCACTTTAAATTTTCCTCTTAAATATTTTAAAGTGGACGGACAATAAGACAAATTGTGTATCTGGTATAATTCTTCATTAAAGTTGATTTTTCACTTTCAAGTTACGAGTTAAAAGGTGGATTTAACTGATGTCATCATTTTGAAGGCTCCTCTTTTACAACATATTAATTTTCTCTGCACCATTTTCACTTCTACCAAAAATATATAACCCACACTTTTTCACAATTCCTTCAGCAAATAGCTCTGCATCGATTACAATTTCCCCAGAGTGATCCGTAATATCAACCAATGGGACCTTTCCTGAAGGGATATCTGTATTCAGCAGACGTATACTGAGTACCTACTCATACTCACGGGTTTTCACAATTGCCTGTACTCATACTCGTAAGAATTAATTTGTACTCATACTCACAGAGTTTGAAAGCTATGCATATGGGCTAATGCAAAATTTCATACTTGTACTCATGAAAAAGGATGTACTCATACTCGCAAATATGACACTGGCTCTGTACTTGTACTCTTGACATTGTTCTTGCACTACAAGTCTGGTATTCCATGATGATCACCTTCAACCCTCATATAATGCAAACCCCAGTCTTAATCTATGACACTAAAGACATTTTACTAAACTAATGGCAACGGTCACTCCACTTCCTTACTGCAATGTTACGTACAGCTTCCCTTTACCCATGATACTTTACCCCACGTAATTACAGTGAAGGTTCAACACACACACTAAAACAGCTTTAAATGATACAAAATCTTCATAAGTTTTACCTTCAAAACTCTTGAAAACTTTGATCTGGCCATTTCATAGGCCCCTGCTCTCAAACAACTGGAACCCCACGCTGACCAAACGGCTGTTGTATCAAGTCCACACTTAGTAGACACTTCCATGGCCAATGACAATCTTTCACTTTTCACAAGTCGGTCTCGAACATTCCTATTAAGAACCAAAACAAAGAAATATGACACTTCTTGTTTATGCTTATGAAATATTCGAACTGAAGCTACTGCAGTGTGAAGGTTTATGTTGCTTCAAGTATAACATATGTTGACATAATGATGGGAAATTCAGACAGCAGAATATTAAACTCTTGCATGCCTCACTATGGAAAAAAAGGGTCTTCAGGCTTGTTTATACTTCCAAATTTTTAATGGCTAAAAAGCTATTAGAGCCATGTATGGTAATCCCTTGCTCTTCCCAGCCAATCACAGACAGAGCTCAGAGCTGAAAAGAGTTCAACTTCAAAAGCCGGTTACCCAACGCTACTTCAGTTGCGACTCTTGGCCAGGAGTCACAACTCGACTCCACTACCACAGGAGTCATGACTCCCGTGAAATTTTTATAACTATAAAAACCATTCATGAGGATCGTTTTTTGTGTGTTTCTCACTCGTACTACATCAAAAATTTTCCACATTTCCGTTCAATCCACCAATGAAATTCTACTGCGCATCACAGACTCTTTTCAATATCAGTAATTGTATTCAATCAGGGACCGCGGAGACCGGGGGGGCTAGGGGGGCTTTAGCCCCCACACTTTTTCCGCCGTGGGCATTTTGGGCCGCCTTATGATAAATGATAGGCTTTTATTTTCTTGAACACACAGGGCCGTAGTCTGCGGGGGACACAGGGGAAAGTACCCTCCTCCTTTAGAAAAAATTCTGAAATGGTGAAAATGTCACTGTCCAGATTGTGATTTGAAGGCCCAAAAAACATCATTAATTGCAAATAAGGGCTCCTTTTTCCCAAAAATTTTCCCGGGGAGGTCCCCTGTGGACGCGTTCTTATGTGAGTTTCTTTTCCTGAGAAATAAACCCTGTTCCTCCTACAAGATACACCGCTTGAATACAACAGCATACACACTGGTTAAAGGTAAAAACAGCTGTGATTACCTTTATCATTAGCTAGACTCAATAGCTTATAAGTAAAGAAACTTTTTTAATTTTAAAGGGCACAAGCAGTTGTGACAAACTTATTTTGAAACAACAACTAAATCTGCTCATTTCACCTCAACAATCTTTAATGTGTTAGAACATAAATATTACATGTTCAAGGTAAATCAAGGAGCTATTCTGTACATAAATTTCAAAACCCAGTGAGAAACATATTGTCTCATGATTCTCAATAGCCATTTATAAAATAGCATAAGCGAGTACACAAATTAAAATTGGGGTTGCTGCACTTTCCCCTAAAATTAAATCTTACTTCTCTTCTTGAAATCTTGACGAAATCTTAAGTTTTAGTAAAGAATATATAGATGCAACTTTAAGGTGTAAAACATGTCATTCCTCCCCTCCATGGGCATCTGGGAGACATTTCGACCAAATATCTATTTGCAAAGCCTATACGCTACAGCGCCAGTGGTTCACCTAGTGACGAATAACAGCGCTAGGGGGAAGCCCGCAACATCCATGTAGGAGTGTCATGCACCAGCCAAAAATTCAGTAAATAATTAAAATTCAGATCATGTAATCAGTTCAAAACTTTACCAAAGGTAGCACCATTTTGGATCTAGAAAAACTTACACCAAGAAAAGTTCTCAAAGAGTAGAGGTGTCATACCTCCCCTTAGGCAACATCCCCTTCCATTACACTTTACCAAAACAGAAGAAAATCACTTAAAAATGAGGATTCCAAAACATATAATTAATTCAATGCTTAACCAAACTTTAGGGTACCAAAGATAGCACCATTTTGCATCCAAGCCACCTCACGTAGACAAAAATTTCACAAGGAATATATAAGATATTGTCCCCCTCCTCTTAGACAGCACCTCTTACCTAACCTTTGATAACAATAGCACAATTTTGCACTTAAACAAGGTCTTCCATGTATCCTTCCCTCAGCACATACCCAGGCAAAAAAAAAAGGGTCCACAGCCTGTTTTCTATCTGTAGGCATGCCACTTGAAGCTCTACTTATAGACAGTGTCACAAACTGCCCCCCCCGGATTTCGCCCCGGCTACGGCCCTGACATATTGGGCTGCTTCGATACTTAGCCCCCTCACTTCAAAATTGGCTCCGCGGTCCCTGTCAATACACTAGTACAGTATGTCATTCATAACACGTAATGCCCACACATCACAAGCACCACTGTGTAGTGCATATCGTTTACTTCCTACATTGTCTATATGATAATTCCTGCTCAAAATATAACATTATGTATGTTCAGAGGCAGTTATGACATTATTGAAACCAATACCAAGTAGGAGTTGTGACTAGCTTCAGAGTCGTGACTATTCAAGCTGTGGGTACCCGACTCCCAAAATATCTGAGTCGCCCAAGTCTAGTGACAATACATCAAAAGAGAACAAGTCCAACTCGCCCTTTATAACTTTAGCTATACCTGTCATCCCAACACTTCCCCCCCCCCCCAATACCATCTCCAGACAAGAGCTCAAAGAAACATAAAATAGAAAGTTTTAATGAAAAGAGGTGTGAATTAATCGTTACTTAGAAGCCATCCCCCTTTCCCCCAGATTTCTAGCACTACCTGGTTTATTCAAAAACAAGGCAAAGTTTTACTATACCTGGCTTTTTCAGCCTGGGCTAACTCTTGAATGCTGGGAATGTCGGCACAGTTGTTAGCGACAAACAACTTGAGCAAGTCTACCCTACTCAGGTAGGTGTCACACTTTTCCACCATGCTGCTCTCTTCTCCATGGGCAAATTTTAGCTTGGCACTGAACAACAAAGTCCTCATCATGCTGAAAATGGAAGTTGCCATAGTAATGCAGAGAAGTTTATTCAAAAAATTCAGTTGCAAAGAACCATTCCAAATGAAAATTTAAAGTGACAGCAGAGACAGAGGGAGGCACACTCCCTAACATATTTTCCCAACAATGATGAGATGTGAACACTGTTCTCACCTGATGATCAAGGAATGGTCCACTTCTGGGTTTGGGACACCAGGTCTAATGGGCCTCAACTTCTCTGACAACGTCTCAACAAATTGTAAAAGGAGGCCTCCACACTCAAAAGGATCGTTATGGAGATCCAGAATAGAGAGGCATAGTGACGTATTTGGTGCCTGTCAAAAGACAATGACAGAGAAAGTCTTCACACACTGTCAAAATGTCTAGTTTACACATTACAAAGTAAAATTTTGTACAAAACTGATACAATTTAACTGGGTTTCCACTCTTGTAATAATGTTAAAGTGTGAAAGAACTTCAAAAACACAGGGCAGGTATTCCAAAAAAGTTGCTTACAATTTATTATTTTCAAAAATGTTAAAATACTAGGCATGAGAGAAGACTTCAAGCAAGAATAAACATTTCTTATCAAAATGGTAGAAAGGCAAAGTCTGGGGCCACAGCTGTAAAATAGCTAAAGGATGCACCAGCATCCCCTCCCCCTTCTTGTGACCCTAGCCTATCTCAATGGAAAATTCAAGAGTGAAAAAATATATCACTTTTGTCTTTGAATATTCTCATGACATGATGGAGCCCCCTTGCACCCACACCTCCCTCCACCCCGTCCCCCTCTCCCACAAAAAACTTCTAGCGATGACACATCCATAACTCTTAAGGAATCTTTCTCAGTGGACTCCCAAAAAATTGGGATCCTCGTGTTTGACATGATCAGATGATCTTTCTGTAGCAACTTTTTGACATAAGCATTTGGATTTTGATACACACGACTGAAATCTCCCTAGAAATCAATGTCTTTTGTCACCAAGCCATCAGCTATATTCCACCCTTTTGTACCCTGTGAAACATACTTTGTCGTAGTAGAAATCCTCTCTGATGGTTTTGCTCTCGTTCCTGTCCACACTCAGCTTCCATTCCATGTCCTGCATGTACTGGGGTGCCACCAGGTCACCTTGGTCTGGCTCAAAAGATGCAGGTGTTCCTGATCTGGACTGTGACTCTGCTAAAATAGGGGATGGGGTCACCCTAGGACTACCACCTGTAAAGAGGGTAAAATAAGAGTGTAAAAAATAAACTGTGCATAAATATACTGGGCAAAATATTCATTGACCCACAAAAATTCACTCCAATCATCAGAATTCATTCTCTTCAACTCTTCACAAAAGATACATCTTGTTTCCTCATGCCCTCCAAGGGACCTTTGCCAGGGCCGAAGCGAAAGGGGAAGGGGTGAAGCTGAAAATTTTGTTGCCCCCTAGATTTCAAGTTGCCACTGTTAATACATTTTTACACATTTGGCGCCCCAGAAAAAATTTTCGCCCTCTGGAAGCCATTTCGCCCCCCCCCCTTCAGTACCTTGTCCAGTCTGACCTTTGCTCATTAGGTAAAAATTGCCTTGCAGGGTGACACAAACAAAACATGGCATCAAGTGAACCATCACCACTATATTTTACCAGTTCTGAATCCTCCTAGTCTGTTTTCAAATGAATGTGGTGCTGAGCTCAGTTTTCCTCCTTTTGGCCTGAAAATCAAAATAAATGAAACATTATTAACAAAGCTACCAGAACATGCGACTTATTTTCACTCAAGAGCTGTAGATTATAACAGACGATGACTCTAACGAAATCAAATGCCAAAACAGAAAACAATTTTTCAGACCAATTATCAAATTTAATACCTATTAAGCATTCTATGCGACTCTCCTCATACTGTTCTGAAGTAGGGGTCAACACGTTCCTTACCTTGGCATGATAAATGCCCGGTAACATTCATCGCAGACTCTGACTGGTGTTTCTCCATAGCCCTGGACGACCGCTTTGAGTTGAGAACAACGCCAGCAGACAACACGTCCACATCGCCTACAATGGTGTCTGCGATTCAACTGTTGACGAAAAACAAAATCACTTTCTAGTTTTAAAGCTTTCATCACTTTTATCAGGTCAAAACAGCTATGACAGTAAAAAATGATAAAGGGATGAGGAGCAAAGACCATCTAACCTTTCTGCTAAGTTTGACGTTACAATCCCCTCTCGCTCCCCCGCCCCCTAATACCTACATCTGATGCTACACCTTCTTGGGCAGGACTGTCCCAGTCTCCTCCTCAGTAAAAAAATTGTTTCAACTTTCCTGAAGACTAAGACTTCAAAGCAATCAAACTCAACATAATGATAGGGCAAGAAAGAAAATATTAAACTTCATAACTTTGATTTTGAACTTAGCAGCAAAAGTTTGAGAGTTTCTTAACTCTACTATCTTCACTAACCCACCCCTATCCCCTACAATGAGTACCACAAGCTTATCATTTCCCTCTCCCACCTCCAACGTATGCCACTTTCCACCTTTAATGTACCTACCCTAACACCTTCACTTACTATAAATACCCTCAGCTGCAAACCCTTAGGAGGAACCACTGCCAGGAGGATTTAAAAATCCTATCATGGGTATCCCTTCCCTCTTTTACAACCAACCCCCCTCACTTCACTTATATACCCCACCTTTCTCTCCCCCCTCCCAACATTATAGCATCAAATGTCAATAGGTGCCTTTGCCTAATCCAAATTAAGAACCTACCATGCTGAATTTTTCTGTCTGACAGTTCATACAATGAGTGACAGAACCATCAGGAACCCAGTCCTCCTTCTTGGGAGGGGTCAATGGCAGTGATTTCTTGTGATCTGTTCCAGGGACCACATGCCTGGATGTCTCTGAGCTATGTGGGGTAGCATCTAGTTTAATGATACCTGAAATAAAACAAGACTATCATATTTGATTTGTATACTTTGCCGTATTGTGTAATTTTTTTTAATTCTTTGTTTTTCTGCAATTCTTGCATTATTTGGCTATTTTCTCTTTCTAAATGTTGATTTCTACAAGCTCATATCATTCAAGTAATTCTAGCATATCTTGATTCAGATTTTATGATAACCACGTGACTTTTACAGATGAAAGCATATTTTAATATAAATGATTCTATTTCTAAATTTTAACACTAAACCATTAAGAAGAAAGAATGGAACTTTTTCAATCTAAAAATATAACATGCTTTTTTTAAAATCTTATAGAAAATATCATCTCTACAAACAGAAAAAGATACTATGACTAACAGCTTCTATTAATGGAAGCATATACTACTTCTAGGTCAAGAACAAAGCTCATATGAAAGTGCTTGCTTTTGGAAAATTAACACTGAAATTGCAAAGGTCATTTTGCGATGAAACGTGCAATGATTTTTGGAGGGAAAAAGAGGATTTATTCCCGAGGGTCTTGTAATACATTCTGTAGTAAACATATGTGGATCAAACTGAAATAGATTCATGGAGAATGGATGACTGTGCGGGCAGGGTGGGGGGCAATGAGGGGCAGTTGTGGAAGGCAGTTGTGGGGGCCAGGGTGGGGGAGTTTGCTTCATGGAAAAGTTAGTAGGCTACCACTGTACACTAATGAGGCGTATTTAAAAGAATTTTTTGAAATTTATTGAGTGCCATGTTCCTCAGACGAGGGCCCACCAGTATGGCCGTTCCTGTCGACAACAACTTCTGCGCTTTTACTTTTAAAGCTTTTCTTTGTGTTTTTTGTGCTGCAGCATGCAAGTGAAATATTCTCACCAGAATGTGATGAAAGAGAATACAACAATTTTAAAACTAAAAAATACACTCTTCCTTGTGCAAAATAAATCCAGATAAATACAGTCAAACTGACTACTTAGTCAAATATGTGATTAAGAAAGTAGTTAAGGATAATACTTGATTTTGTGACAGGGCAGATTTATCATAATTGAGTGGATTCTAGTTTTCAGTTATTTTCAGTACAAAGTTGTGAATGTATCAGTGTAAACACAAAATGGAATACATAGGCACAAAGAGATTACATTTTTCAAGTCTCAACAAAAATATTGAGAACTTAGTTAACTTTAATAAAAATGTTAAATAGATTTTATACAAGGTAGATGAGCATTTAATACAAAGTTGAAGGAAAGTACATTTTCATTGCCTCAGTCTAGCTGGTTGCATGGTTAGGAAACATTCAAGTGTTATTGGTTTCTCATTATCTCTGTAAACATAAGACAGAGTCTACCACTTTTGCTGTGATTTTTGAGTAATTGGAGTCTCATAAAAGAAAGTTATTACAAAACTGTCCTCTCTACATGAATAACTGCCACAAATAAATCTTACAGCTGTACGCTGTATTTTCCCCAAGCTGTGAAAGTGTCCTTGTCTCCAAATGTCACATTATTTAGTACAAAATAAATATTATTTGCACTGGCTGTTATTTCTAAGGTTATGTATGGTTTACTTATTTGATTCTTCATATGACATATGACACTTACTCCTGAATAACAGTTTGAAACTTGAGCACTATGCCACTGTATTTTACGGATCTAAGCTTTATCAGCGCAAGACAGTTGTGACTCCTACATTAAGTAAGAGAAGTAACTCTACCAGGCAAGCACTACAGCATCACCACAAGAGTACCACCACTTGGGGAGAAATCAAGGGCGGTGATTTGTTCTCAATATTGGGGGATGGGGGGGGTGACATGACCCATTTTAAAGGATAAAGTATAGCCCCTGGATCCAACATTCAAACTAACTGACAAATGCAACAAATGAAAAATTGAAAATGGGGAAAAACCTTTGTCTGATTCAGAGCTTTTCTTTGGGACTGGTATCGACGATGGAGATAGTGATGATGATAAACGGGAGAGCCTACCTCTCCCTGCAGCAGCCGGGGTTGTTATATGACTCAGGCTCATAAGAGAGGCAGCAGTCATACTCCTCTGTAAGGTTGAAGTCCCTGTAAATTTGAAATCATCTTCTTTTTGACACTTATGAAGGGAGGGTACCTTCTGTACAATGCATAAATTAAAATTAAGTATGAACCCTTAACATGCGAATGGTGACAATTGTCGTGAGGGCACTTCACAAATATAACATTTTAAACACTATATCTAAAACAAAAGAATGCCTTCCATTTTTGCCTCAACTCTAGAAAATAGTGGCACTCAATTAGAATAGGTCATTTCTGGTAAGGAGAAGTTCTGTAGACACACCTACAGAGCTTAAATGCTCCTAAAATGAAGCCTGCCCTCTAATAATGACAGCATGATAAGGGTTATTATAAAAGCAGTAATAAAAGTAGAAATTGTGTCGTGCAGCTTTGTGTGATGGCAATGTCCTTTATAATAGCAGTGAACTGGTGGATAAAGATGATACCCCAATATCTGGTTACGAACATAAAAAAACGCTTAAATTATGTGTTTGCCAATAATTATGATGTGGAATTTGATGATTGTGTAATGCAATCTCATGATTCTATAAACATAAAGTAATCAACCTAAGCCCAACATATTTTTTTTTTCACCCCCAGTGTCTCAAAGCTACATACTGCCACTGACGCTTACTCGAATAAAGATATATTCATCACAAGGGAGTCACACGGATTTTATTGCCCAGCATCTCCCATGCCACGGTACTTCCAGCCATATTAATATATGGGACTGAATGGGATGGAACATCCAAAGCACATTACATTGTCACACACCACTGGGCTCAAGTGTTGTAGGATATCCAGGTAACTTATGCATGATTACTCCAAAATCAAGCGCAAGTTGTTCTTTTGTGGTGAAGTGGGAAAAAGCTCTCTGAGAAGTTGCACCCTTTGTGGTTAACATCAAATGGCCTATGGAGAAGTATTCACTTAAGTACCTACGACAGAGCTACCTTAAACTTAAGTTTTGTTGACAAAAGTCTGAAGCTTTTAAATTGGAGAAAAATTGGGTTAGTTTTAAAAGTTGAAAAACATTTTTGGCGCCTGAAAAAATGTAGCTTAGAGGATCTGGAAGGTAAATATGGATAAGATATTGTGGCCATTCTGAAAGGAATGCAGAAAAGCACATATTGTGATGATATAGGCCATTTGTACTGCTAAAAATGTTTGGGTAGAGATATTAATACTGATGTTTCCATATAATCATACACTGTCACTGTATGCATTTGCCTCTCCAAGTATTTCAAAACTGCAGTTCTACAGTTATCAAGATGGAAATATTACTCCGGCATATTGAAAGAGATCTTTATACAAATAAGAATCACAAGATTAAATGAAAACGCACTTTTAATTAAAAGTGGCAATTAATTAACAAAGGCAAAAAAATTTGCATAACTGAAAAGAATTGATTTTTGTGGAATTTCTATGATAAAATATGACAAAACAAGATACCTTCTGGATTTATTGCAAAAAATGACTCCTCAAAGTCAGTTTCTAAAAATATAAAGTCTCCGGAAGTCTCTTTTGGTATGAAAAGAAGGAATTATTTATAAATTGTTAATTATAAAATCATATTTCTTCTAAATTATTCTAAATCTGCTGCTAAGTAAACATGTTAATTGGAGTAAATTTGAACATGATAGTATGCAAAGCATTTTTGTAGAGGGGTGTTAGTCAAGGATAATCCCGAAAAGGAACCGTAATTCATTTACAATGCACTAAGACAATCCTAAAGGAAGGGACTTAAAGTCAAGAGGTTGGTCTGTTAACTCTTGGTGTCCATTCTGGGGATGTAGCTCCTTTGGGGAGCAGAACCTTTTTGGAGGTATGTTTTGGTTTTTACCCTTAGCATGCAGCCGAAGATGACTATTGAAAAGTGTTAAGACTGTCTTTAAACACGGTGTTTATCTATGCATTAAAATCATAAATTCATCTTTCTTCTACATCTTTTACAAAAAGTTGTCTCATGCAAGTCCATTCTTTTTCAAACATGTAGCTCCAAGCTTCAACTTTGAAATTTTGTTTAAAGGCAAGCACTCATCACCCTAAATTATATTTTCAGTATGGGGGTATCAAAATTCTCCGTTGGTGACTGTTCTTTGACTGACATCAAAGTATGAAAATGCAAAAGATGCAGGTAGCTCACATTCCACACAATGCAGAGAGAATGTTTGGATTACACATTACAGCATTATATGCTCACCAGAACATGGCCTTAAGCAATACATTAGGTTTGTGTCTGCACAAAGAGGGGCTTCATGCTATTACTGGAGGAGCTACAAGTTGCACACTTGGGAGAATTGGAACTGTCTAGAATGACTGGAATTGTCCTTTAAAGAATCCGTTATTGTTTTTCAGTTTTTGCATATACCACAAACATTTACACCCAAATGCAAAAATGAATTTAGGTTTTGGTGAATTCATTTAAAAGGATTCAACTTACACATGTTTCATAAAATATTATCTATCATAGTGAAAGGGCACAAATTAGCTTTGTAGGATTTCCTTCTTTCATTGCTTGTGTGGTGTGAGGGTAAATAAAGCCAGAAAATTAAACACATTATACAGTGTTAGATGATAAAACAAACCCATGTCTGATGGTTCGATTACTGCAACATATACTGCTGCCCTCGCATAATGGATGATCATAGCTTTAATGGACTGGAGGGAGACTGATGGTAAAGTGTAGATGGTCGCCTCAAGTTCTTTCAGCAGCAGGGCATGTACTTTGCTAGCCCACTCCACCTGGGTAAGATAGAAGCCAAATTAAGCTATCTGCCAATGACAAGTTACGACACCAACAGGACAATTTACAGAAGTATCCACAAGGAATTTTCTCTACAAGCTTTACCATTCAATTCACTGTCAGCTTCAGTGGCATAACAAGAGGGGTTGGGGCGGGGGGCATGGATCCCCCAGTCAAATGTCTTTCCCCTGCTTGAACCACCCCGCCATGAAATTCAAAGATAAAAATATATTGGGCAAAATTTGTACAAGACAAAAATAAAGAATACTTAGCGGAAACTCACTTAGCTGAAACTCACGCGCCAACAGATGGTGGCGTTCTGCTTAGTGTCATTACTGCTTGCCCCCCACTTTAACCTTTGCCCCCCCCTCAGCCCCCACCCCCAAATGAAAAAGTCTGGTTATGCCACTGGTCAGTTTTGACAACTTTAAGACATTACAAGGACAGCAACCACACCTTATAGCACTTGCTATAGATCAGGTACACCATCCATGCTCTAGAAAAAGCCTCAATTGTTCTAAAATGGGATGCACAGGTAACACTTCTGGACTTTTGTAAGCTACGGCTTTGAAAAGTCCTCCTACATGTTAAGTTAAAAAATTTTCCCCCCGCATAGCAATCAAATATAGCTACTACAGTTATTTTGGTTTTCTTTCTCCCCCCCCCCCCTTAACCCTTCCTCTATTTACCTACATGTCACCTACTTCTAGATTTAGTTTTGGTATTGTATATATA
>WURT03002239.1:0-16963 GCA_009936505.3 Holothuria glaberrima
GAAAAAAGGCCGTGGCCGGCTCGACTTGAACCAATTGGTTGTAAACTGGGCCGTTAAATCTCATCTAACTAACTAACCCAAAAATATGACTGAACAAGGAACATGGCGCACAGCCTGCTACGAAGGCAATGACAAAATTTGATAATGGAGGGAGAGTATTTTGTTGTCCTGGCCAGTTACCTAAAGACAGACACTAGTCACCCCAAAGTATATTTTCAGTATGGGGTATCAAAATTCTCGGTTGGTGGCAGCTTTTTGATTGACAGCCAAGTTTAAAAATTCAAAAGATGCAGAGTGGCTCACATTCTACACAATGCAGAGATAGTTCTTGGATTACACATTAACGGGACCGGATGTAAGCACGGGCCAGCGATCCACGTGCCCAGGGGCCCCACAAAAATGGGACCTCACAAAATTACATTATTGTATTTTTTGGGTAGAGTATTCCAAACTGAGTCCCTTTCGTGACTTGCGCCACAGTAGTCTTGTGGAGAACTATATTCAAAGGGGCCCCACATTCTTTTGTGCCCAGAGCCCCACAAAGGTAAATCCGGGCCTGCACATTACAATACAGCCTTGTATGCTCACTAGGACATGGCAATAAGCAATAAAAATAGGTTTGTCTCTGCACAAGGAGGAGCTTCATACAGTTATGGGAGGAGCTACAAGATGCATAGTTGTATGGGAGGAGCTACAAGTTGCAAAGTTGGGAGAACTGGAACTGTCAGCAATGACGAGCTTTTTCCTTTAAAACATTTCAATTCCTTTTCGAATAATGTCTTTGCTTTAAAATACTGTATTAGTTTACAATATTGATAGGATATTTACTACATTTGCGTGTAATTATTCTTTCAGGATGTAATTCATGTAATCAAATCACGAATTACGAAAGATACACATATTTTTAATGAACCAGAAGTTGTTCTTGACTACCTCCTGAAAAATTACTCTCCCAAAAGTTAACCCCTCTCTTGTTAAGAAATCAGCTTATATGAGATGCCATTGGAGATCAGGCTGTTGAAAGTATAGTGTTTTCATATACAGGCCTATTACTGGGGCTGGATTGTCCAAGCGAAAGTTTCCGTGGTGAGAATTGTCCCGTCTTCGAATGTGACCAAATTAGAATTGTCAAAATGTTGTCCTTCCAATATGTTCAATTTAGAGGAACAGCACCCTACCCTTCTTGTGGAGTTAGCTTCCGCTCCCTTTCGTGCGTGAAGTACTTTATCCGCCGAAGTCGAAGTTTCCGCTATTCGTGGTCTAGTTCTTTTCAACAGCGTCTATTTTTTTTATAGTATCCAGGTAGTACATTTGAAACCGGGTAATAGAACAACGGGTGGGTACCAGGGTACCCTATACAAGTACTAAAATGTATGTATATGAGGTCTTGGTCTCGGTCTCGAAATTCTGCCCCTAGTCTCGGTCTCGGTCTCGAACCCTCCGGTCTCGGTCCCGGCCTCGGTCTCGGATGTGCTTGTCTCGACTACAACACTGCTGCAAAGATACACACCAGTCATGGACCAGCTTTCCGTAATCATCATCTCGTCCAACTTTAAGTGAATTGTACCACGTTTGTGTTACTATATAGAATGACATCAGGTAGCACTATTAACCTAAAAAGTGATTTTAGCATTTTCATCTTTATTTATTTTCTGGAAGCCTAAATTTCTACAAATAAAGGATGTTTTGATGCAATTTACAAGGCTGGGAAGTGTCATTTCCGAGATTGTGGAAGCACTCTGAAAAAAAAAACTTCTGGCAACGCGCAAACTTATGGTGGCGACGAACGCTTGGCTAGTGGCGCATGGTGGTTCTTCAGTTTGGTCCCTCCCCCAACCCAAAAATCTTTATTACTTGAGCCTATGAGTTGGCCTATATACAGATATTATGCAAAATATGCCCTGCAATGAATTGGTTTAATACATATGTTTTCTGGAAATACAAGACTCGTCATCGACCAATTTCCACATTGAATTGTTTCCGCAACCCGACGCCCCTGTCGGGGCTGTAACGGTTGTCATTCCCCTCCTTTGTGGAACCTGGGCTCTTGTCGGGCAAATACTACACTTAAAAAGCGTTTGCTTTTAATAAGATATTGAAAATTAGTTCATCGCCGGCTAACGTAATTTCTTTACATAAACGTTGAATATGTGGAACTTATCTGTACTAAATGAAGTTTATATGTCAAGATACTTTTAACCTTCGATTGATTGGGGGATAGGCATAGACAGTTTTTTCAACTAGGAAGGTGGCAAAACTTTGTTTTGGACTGCCAACATAGGAAAATTTTATGAATATCTGAGGCCTTTTAGATGAAATTTGATGCAACATGTTGCACAAATTTAAAAAAAAAATGATGTTTTCACAGGGGGAAAAAATAAGGGGTTTCGATTAATAATTCAGTTAAAAGGGCGGTACAAAGCCTCCCTCCACCTTCCATTTACCTTTAAATGTTTCTTCAACAGATGCAAAATTATACTTATATTCATGGTTATGGGACAACTTGACCATAAATAATTACAGATTAAATGATGTTTTTCATTGCGACGCGCCGTGCGCCTTTATGAAGAAAGTGTATACTCTTTCGGAATGAGGCTCGGAAAGTAGCGATTCAGGCTGACTTCCACACTCACCCACGCATAGTATAGTGCCTAAACTCCAAATGATCAACACCAGTTCCGTCAGAGTGATGACATGTTGTCATATACATTACTACAAAGACCTAGGTTTCAATGTAGCGGTCCAGCCATGTTGTTTTGCATTTTGAATGAGATCATAATTCACACTTTGAGCGTGTGCACGTTGGTGTGTGCGGGGGCTGCGTGAAGGTATTGGGATTAGTATGGTTGGCCATGGCACCCATAACGTGATAGACGCTACGCGAAGCGATTTGATGCTTCGCGAAGCCAATTTTCACCTACGCGAAGCCAACTTTAACAAGCGGGTAGCCAAATTTAACAGGTGTTTTTCAGCCAAGGCGCAAGTCCTCAGCCAGACGATCTGGGTAGAGATGGACTATAGGAGGCAACATACCAAAAGTGCCTCTCCTATATGGGGGTCAAATTTTTTTTCTGGGGCGCTCGTCACCTGCCTTCGGCTTGTACATACTAGTGTGTGCCCCTGTCTGGGACTTTCCTTATCAATTCTGTCGGGAACCGAAGTGGGTATACAATAAGGAGTCTACTCCAGAAGGCGGTCAGTCGCCCTAACGGATTACCTGTTTGCCTGTTTTGCTCTCAAGTGCGACAAATTCTTCAGTACGACTTACACGTTTTCGGAGCGTGAAGGTTTTTTTCATAATATTGTCTTAAGTATCGCAAAAAGTCTCACCCCTTGTCAATTTGCATGTACATATCCTACGTATAGCTTACGCAGTTTCTATAAAGGTCAGGAATCCCATAAACGATTAAGGCGAATCGAGCAATTGTTGGGGCAGGTACCAAACTTCATACAGATATTCCGTAAAATCACCGTATAAGCTCTGATTTATCATCGATTTACACAGGTATGTATCTGAAGTTAATTATAATTATTTTGATGGTAAGGGAGGTCCTAGGGTTTCGAGAAAATGGGTTGGAGGAGAGCTCATTGGTTAGGGCAAAGTTGTCACAGATGCAGGTGGGAGTAAGACCATTTTTCAAGCTTTGTAACTTATATTTTTTGAAATATTAGACTTTAGGTACACTTTAAGAGAGACATTTTTGACAGCATGAAGTTTGGTCATGTATTTTACTAAGATGATCACGAAAATAGTGAAACAATTAACTCAGCGTCATGGCTGTCATTCCCTGTAAGTGTCTTCAGCATGCCCGGGTTATTGAGAGTCCCGCTCGTTATCGTAGTAGTGTTTTCATGTACCTACTGGCATAGCACGTACAGAACAGTACACAACTGACATGTAAAGTTGAAGAGACAATCGGACGGCATACCTGCCTGTATGCAGTCCTTCGCAACTGTAGAAGTTTATTGTAAGGTGAGAGACCATGATTGGAATAACTTAGCGTTTTAAATGCTGAAAACACCCAATTTGGCTTATTAGAGGAAGTGTTGGCGAGCAAAACTTTTAAACTAACGCCACACAGGCCGTGGTGACAGTATAATCTTATTTGCAAAATTAAACGCTTTTGTGCTTTTTTGTGGGAAAAGAGGAAAACATTATTGTTTCGTCTGCTACAAAAAAGTGAAGCTGCCTCGTTTCATTGTGACCAAACAGGCTTTATTTCCTAACTGACAGCATCCATCTCACAATGTATAATTATGCGCGATATCGTATAAGTGCAAAATAGTGCTATCGTAAGAACAAGCTCCAAGAGCGGCGAAACGGGAAAAAACATTGGGGGGGCTGAGTGCCATCAAGACTATCTGAGCGGAGAGCCAACATCAGTTGGCGCGAAGCGTACAAGAAAAGTTTTGGCTTTACAAACCCTCCAGATGGCCGGTAACGGCACTTCCCGAGTGTTCTAAGCTACATACACCCAGCCTTGAAATATGGATCTCATATATACCAATTAATGAGAAAAATATCAATCTATGAAAAATGATAATACATGTTTCTAAGTGGGGCGCCACCATCTGTTGGGGCGGAGCGGACAAGAAAAATTTTGGCTTTACAAATCCTCCAGATGGCCGGAAACGGCACCTCCCGAGTGTTCTAAGCTGCATATACCCAGCCTTGAAATATGAATCTCATATCTGCCCTTGGCAAATATTGGGGGGGGGGGGTTGAACATACCCCTAGCTCCCACTTTTTTCATTGTGAGTTGAGCCCTCCAAGCCCCCTCCCCGGTACCGCCGCTACTGAGAGCAGCTTTCAACTGATCACATGTGAAAAGGTTTTGTTATTATTAAGCGTACATGTTGGACCCATATCTCTGTTTTTTCGGAATTTCCCGTTTCACTACTAACCGAAATCGTACCTTTCCTTCATTCAGTTTTTGTCGTAACAAAGTTTGCAGCAACTTATACCATTGGACAGCATGATTTTATCCCAGTTCAAAAGATCCCTGAAATCTTATCCTGGAATCAGATCGGAGTCTCCATTGCAGTAGGCCTAGCCACGTGATTATGTACGTTAGTTGTATTCATGTTACTTACGTAGCTAATTTTGAGATGATGAACGAATAGCAATATGGCCTGAAATATCAGAAAATGAGTCCCAAGCTTCAACTCGCTGCTGCATACAGATCCCCATATGTGCGTCATGTTGGCAGGTGATGAAGAGAAGCCATCCTTATCGTTGTCTGTTTTCAGCTTCGATTCTAATAGGCCTATGTTTCAGTTAGTATACATTTCAAAAACTATTTACATGCCATTAGTAAGAACCTCAACGACCCTCTGCGTTACTTTTGTAAGCTTACCGTGAGTTTTTCCTGCGATGCTTTTTATTGAGAGTTACTTGCCGGTACTTACCTCGCTATCCTAGCGTGTAGTAAATATTGGTTTAGTATTTGTCCTATACTAGTTATCCTGTCTGATAAAAGCGGTCACATCCTAGCGACACATGTATCCTTCGTTAATGGAACTACTGGTACCCAGAGCCTTAAAGTTGTTGTCAATCAGAATACTTTTTAAGTTAGAAATGTAAGTATGCATACACTGTTAGCCTAGGCATGGCCTCAGCAGTCTGATGATACAGTATTGTCGCTTTATGGTTCCAAGCTAAAACTAGGCGGGATGACGTCTGAACTGGCATATCGTAAGCCCCCAACTACCTTTTAATATTAGGGGGAAGTCGAATGTCATCTACCGTCACTAAGGGTCAAACTGTGTAAACCTTGTAAACATAATATCTTCAGAAAAGAAAGCCTATGTAACCCTCATACTTGGCAATTGGTATGTGAGTACCGCACAATGTTTGCAGAATTTTTGTTTTGTATATTGCAAAGGTCATTAGATGTCTCTAGAGGTCAATCTGGGAAAAGTGGGTTTACTACGATTAATTTAGAATGACACAGTTTTGGATCATAGCGTGAATCAGTGTATGGTAAACTAAAGAACATTAACATTAATTTGTTATAATGGGAATACAACCCTATTGATTTTGGTCAGGGTCAGATACCATTTGAGGTTCCAAGAGCTCAAGGGCAGGAAACATTTAAAACACGGTATCTCAAGATAAAACATAGGATACTTTTCATAATGTATATACATATATATACATATATATATATATATTTGTCATATTGACGAACCCTATAGTTTTTTGGTAGATGTCGAAGGTCCTCTGAGGTCATCGAAAGCGAACCTGTGAAACCCTCCGCACGGTTTCAGTTTTATGCCAAAGGTTTTTTTCAAAACCGATTGATGGCATTGACTTCAACTGCCACAATTCTTTTTATGTTAAACCTGTAGAAAACTGTGTCAAATATGTGAAATAATGTGGTTACCCACCATCCTATGACAATTCCAGAAAAACCCGTTTTCTCGCAACACATCTTGTAATTACCCATCGCAAAACACGTGAAACCTAAGGACTTGGAATGAATTGTCCCAACTTTTATGGTATGGGCAGTGGGACTTTCAGAGATGTTTCCTTCCAGGAGATGTAATGTTTCAATGTTTTGTATTCTGACCTCTGGTGATCCCAATTGGACTTTGATCTTAAAAAATTACAAATCATCAATGCATTAAGGTGTATCCAAAATCTAACTATGAGACCCCTGAAGATTACCCTTCTTTAAATACCATCTTCACAAACAGCTTTTAAGGCTTTCATCTTTTTCACCTACGTTGATCCGAAATTACCCTTGGTATGTATCAAAAGCATTAACGTTAGTGTACTGAATATAGGCAACCCCACGTCAAGTAGAGAGTTATCGAACCTCTTTGAGATACCTTGTTTAAAGGGGTTTTTACTTTGTGGAATAAAGTGACCTCAAATGCCGTTTGACCTCCATCAAAATCGGCATGATTGTATTTTTTTGATATGGGGCTGAAATAATGAATCTCTCTTCTCCTCGTTGTCATATAGGGGTCACATTAGACTCCACTTATGCGTAATTTACAACAAGATAATTCCAAAGTATTCCGATGAACTATGTTGGCATATATTTCAGAACGTGTTACAGCCACGAAAATGTCAATCAATCTTGTCACGCGAAAGCTGCGGAAAAATGCCGTGACCTTTGGAACAAGTAAGTTTTCCAGCTCAGAACCGAGCAGATTTTTTAGTGTCCAGTGGTGCCAAATGGTTTGATCCAGTATTTACCCCTCGTGGTCTGATTCCGCTCTGAGTTATCGTTAAAAAAATACAAGAGACTTGAGTATTCAGTTTTACAGATGACGTTCATTTAAAAAGAAAAGTACGGATCAACAGACTAAAACGACTGACAGCAAATTTGGAATAAAATGAAACAAAAATAGGCAAAATTGTAGTGGAGCATTCCGTGGATTAATTCTTGGATCTTTTGTAAAATGCAGTTACTGAAGTTTGTTACGTGGTCTGTAGCAAAGTCTAGACAGCCTAGCACAATAAATGTATTGATGAACCTTTGCTTCACGTTATCGATGAGTGTAACCTTGTGTCTGCCTACAGACACACTAATGGTCACTATTGTCAGATTGTACTGTTCAGTTTATGAGGAGTTAACAAATGTGATTGAAAACGAATTTCTAGTACAGATACTTGTTTGCTGTTTGTATGAAGCCAATTTTGTTATCCAGATACATGTAATGATGTAACCTCATATGAAGACATCTGATGTGATGGTATAACTGAGTTTTTAGCTTAAGACGAGTCTACGGTGATTTTAAGATTTCCTTATTCCACAAAATTGCATAAACTAAACTTACAATAAATACATATTTCTCCAAACTGAAATAATAGATTTCATCCCTTAACGTATAGGGGTGTCAACCCCCATAAGCTCCTAGGAGCTTCAGTTGCCACTCCTCAGTCTCATCTTTTTTATGCATGAAGATAGTCAATTTACATGCTACCGTATCTTTACTTATTTACTTGATTGTCATTCAATTGATGTGCTTGAGACTGAAATAAAGTTAAAGTAAAGTAAAGTAAAGTAAACTTGAGGCTTTCTGTGAAATTGTGAAAACGTTAAATAAAATTAAAAGCCCTGAATAGCCTCAAAATAGTTTAGAATGATAAAAGGAGCACTATTTTTCAGCCAAAAATGTAACTTTATAACTACGGAAAGAATTACACCATCACAGGACAAGAGCAATTCCATTTACAATTTTTAAATTTTAGAACATGTTAACAACTCAATAAGACGCAGGCGTGTATCAAGAGGGGGGCTTTCCCTTCTCGAGCCCTTCCCCCCTTTTCGTCACTACTTGTTTGAGACGGTCCCCAAACTGCTGCACAATATGCATGGCTATTTTCTATTGTGTCTAATTTTCAAGTTTTTCCTAGCCCCTTCTATCCAGGCTTTGTTCCTTCGGCCATCGTAGATGCAATCTTTGTTCTCATGAAGTCAACCCCTGTTTTTGTGAAATCCTGCATCCGCCCCTGAAACGTTTGAACTCTTGATAAGGGAACTTCACTTGATTGAATAAAAATTTGTGTTACGAGTAAACAAAAGTACAAGGAAAGCATAACATAATTTACCAAAACTTTTCACATCAAACTCCTAAACGCAAAAACTGACGAAATGTTTCTTAGCCATTTTTTTGATAGGCATTCTGGAAATGTTTGTAAAATTTGCCAAAAGTTAATAGGTGAAACTTAAATGACAGAAAATAAATGATAGCACAAGAAGCCCATAATTCCGTTGTGAAGTAATAGTGTCTTATAACTCAAGTCAGGTTAATGTCGTACAAGTGGTCTCCTCACAGCTGCATCCTGTGATGTATTTCACGTTTTGTGTATTAGTGGCACCACCAGGACATTCCACTTCCACGTCCATAAATATGTGGGATGATACTCTGCAGCAGCGGCAAGTCAACGTTTCTTTCCAATTGCCATTTCCCGCCTAAAATCGAAAAAAAGAAACATATTTAAAGCGGATCTTAATTATCTTTTTTCCTTTTTTGGTTGCTGAAATGTTCAAATGTTCACAAGCCATGTTCTAGATTCTTTTAACTCATTCTGTATCTGCTCATCAAACTATCTGCATTGGCCATCATTTTGATTAACAACTTCTCAGTATCGGAGAATTTCTGCAAAGTAGACATTTGGTGCACAGTCTGTTTTTATGGTCAAGACAGTTTTAATAGACAGGTTAAAGCCAGGTCAAAATGGCCTTTTTGCACTCTAGCTTTGGCAGTGTTTTCAGGTGTGTTAACCCATGCTCATTGAAAGTCTTTTTCGAGGCTACAATTAAATTTGAGCATGATCCAATATGTCCGCCAAAATTCAAAATTTTCGACACATTACCCAAAATGCTACCTCCTGATGTTGCTTCTGCCCATTTTCCCGTCTTTCCTCCAAATTTTGGAATCAAAGTATAAAGAAACTTTCTCCAGTGGTGTGAAACGTCGCTCTTGGTTAAAGCATCTGCACGTTAAGCGGAAGGTCTGGATTCGAGTCCCAGTGGAGCTGGTCACTTTTTTACCCCGTTATATACCTATGGGCCTTTGATATCTAAAGCAGGGCAACTTGGCGCTTGTGCATGACCCATTTTGAGTAGATGATCCGTAGTGGCAGTAGCGTAAAGTAAGGGGGCGGGGGCGGTCGCCCCCACTTGTCGTCCTGGGATGGTCAGTCGGTACATTTGCTGATCTTGTCGGTACATCCGCCAACTGTGGAACTCAATATAGGCATATCGTATATTTAGTATGCTCAGAAAGTTCCACATAGCTCTTTACCAGGTCCGTAGGCAATAAGTTCTGTTACAACTCTTTCTATAAACACGAAAATGAAACGTTGCGACATTCTTACTTCTTTTTCCTATCTTTCGGAAGATTCTTCAACCTGACAATCGTGGCAAATATATGTTGTAAGGTAAAAGATTTTTCAGTTTCGTCTGGGAGCCTAAAAGGGTAAGATAAAAAATGTACTCCCCGAAGAAGGCCATGCAGTCGCACCTTAAGAAGGGCAGACTTTTTTAATAAAAATTCAAACTTTTTCAACTTTTCTTAATGAAAACAAATATATGAAATCTTTTTCAATGTAATTCCGATTTTGTCGGGGCGCTTCGCGAGCCTTATATTTAGCGATCGGTATCTTTCGGCAACCTGTTGCATCCTTCGGGGCTTGGAGTAGTTTGCCCCTAGTCAAGGCGTTTGCCCCCCCCCCCCCCCCATATCGGTAAATCCAAGGACCATCCCTGACTGAGCCTGCATGCAGTTTACCCTTTGGGTTATGAAGTATACCCCCAATTTTCATAGTTCCCCCAAATATTGAAACATTTGGCAATATTTTGCATTTATCCTCCTCTTAGACTTCTTACCAGGATAAAAGAAAAGTTTTGGGTCAGATATCCCCACCAAAATCAAATCGACGCTCCTGGTTATTGGTATTTTGTAGAGTTATGAACTACGAAGGTATGGGGAAATAATGCAAGATGTTGGGTGGGTGGGGGTCGAGAGTGCGTGGTGACTTGTTAAGTGATAACCCTTTGACAAAATGTCGGTACATTGACTAAATAGTGTCGGTACATTTACCTTATTTTTATCCCTGCTCCAACTTCTATCACCCCAGTTACGCTACTGTGTATTGGTGGAGGTGAAAGATCAGGATCACAAGAGTTAGAGTTAGATGAGGTTTTACGGCTCAGTTTCTAACCTAATTGGTTTAAGTCGGGCCGGCCACGGCCTTTTTTTCCAGTTGTGGCTCACTGTCTTGTTTTCCCTACTCCATTGCTTATGCTGGGCACCAAGCACAATGGCAATAGGTTCCATTTTTAAAAGTCTTCGGTATGACCCGGCCAGCAGAAGTTGAACCCCAGACCTTCCGACTACAAGTCGGATGCTCTAACCACCAGAGGTAAATCGTAGAAATCTTGTCAACGTGATATATCAAGCAGAGAAACGGAAGTGGGTGGATCTCCTGCGAAGCACGTGGATGGCCCATACCCAGTAGATGATTTCTATCGTTTTGGTGGAGGACAAAAGTCATTAGGGCTACCAGAGGTCAAAACGTGAAAACTTTACAAGCACAAACATTTGCAAAAAAAAAAAAAAAAATGATGAATCTCATATTTTGCAACTGGATGACCCATTTTGAGTAGATGATACCTAGTTTTGTAGAGATCAAAGTTTTTGGATAAACCAAGTTTAAAGAAATAAAACCTTGTAAATAAAAAAAAAAACTTAAATAAATCTTATACTGAAGCTGTGGATGGCCTATATTAAGTTGTTGATCCTATTGTTCTTTGAGGAGGTCAGAGGTCATTTTGGGTCATCAGATGTTAAAAGGCTGAGACCTTGAAAACAGAATATCTGAAGCAAGGACTTCGATGAATCTCATACTTGGCACAAGGGTGCCCTATAATGAGTAAACAAATGTATTGCTTTCGTGGAGTTCATTGGTTATTTGGGGTCAATGGAGGTTAAATGGTGCAAACCATGAAAACTGTTTATTACTACTCTATCCCATGCTAAGGAAGCTTATAGCTGGCATGTGAATGGTCCATATGAGTAGATATACCTTGTGGTTTGGAGGTTAAAGGTCACCAGAGGTCAAATTGTGAATAAATGTGAACATTTAATCCCAAGAGGCCAAACATGTATATCTGATATGTGGCATAGAAGTGATGTACACTGAGCCAATACTTTCCAAACATTTTAGAAGTCAAAGGTCATTTGAGGTCACCAGATGTTAAGTAGTGGATACCCGGTGCACATGGTATCTTAAAGAGGGTATTGTATAAATATCAACCTGGGCTTTTGGGTACTCAGTATGGAGTGCAGGATCTCTGTAACTTGAGGTAGAGGTAAAAAATCATCTGATGTCACTGTGAAACATATATATGGTATCTCAAGAATGACCTTTATGAATCTAACACTGTATTTTGCAATTGGCATGTGGATGTCCCATAGTGATTGCATAATCTGCCCCTTTTGGGGGGACATAAGGCGTTTGATATGGCTAGAAATGGCGAAAACTTTGGAAACTAGAATCAGGAATGATGACACACTTGGAACCCACATCTGCGATTTACAGTAACGGCCAAACTGAAAAGGAAGAAGTTGATTTTTTACCATCTTAGAAAAATCAGTCTGTTAGATCTATGTCCGTGGAGTTTAAACATTCTGTGCTAATACTGAAAACACATTTTGTATGGAACATTCTTAATTTGACAATATAGTACCATTTTAGACACAAGGAAGCACAATGCCTTTCGGCTTTCTGGTCCTATCAGGACTTACCATTTCATATCCATATGTAGAAGGACAGCTTCCCGCGCACTGGTATAGTTCAATTGCCTCTTTGGTTTGACATCCGTTAAAGGTATATTTCTGGGCTGGAATACGGTGTGGCTGACATGTTTGGCATGGTATTTCTAAAGGTATGCCATTGTAAAAATTAAAAAATAAGAATGGTTAAAAGCATGCAAAAAATTAATAATCTTACTTTCTTACAATGGTTGAATGGTAGTGTTAAATGTCTGTTATAAACAGACAGACAGACATACATTGATAAAACTGGGTACGTAAAAGTTTTATAATGTTGGTTAGTTGTGCAATGTGAAGGGGATCTGATGTTTGTTAAATCGACCATGTGATCACAGTAAAAACGACATGCATATTTATAAACTAATGTACAAGAGATGAAAAGACAAATAAATTGCATAGTTACGCAGTACATATCTGATACCAAAGCTCCTCCAATAATCGGTCCCAAGAGTATGGTAAGTACTGCACTGATTACAACCAGTTCACAATAAACCACTTACAAAAGCTTGATACCAGGGAAAATGTTTTTTTAAACAGTCCTAATATAACAATAAAAGTTAAATGTATGTGGGATCAGGAATGTTTCATTTTGACCTTATTTGGGGGTGGTTTAGAGAATGTGGTTGTTTATCCAGGGAGCAAACCATTATATATTCGACCTTTCAATAACAATTAACCAGTCCATTCCTGATGGTAACTCTGAAGTTTGAAACATTATTTTACATAATATGCGAAGAATTGCACTTTTTCTGAATAGTCTGATGGCAGTTGAACTACCATCACATAGAACATTCATGGAAAGAACCAGTGCTCACATTTTCGCTCCAACAAAATCATCTTTCTTTAAAGTTCTGCTTGCATTACATACTTATTCTGAAATTGAACAATAATACAAAATTGAAAAAAAAAACCAG
This sequence comes from Holothuria glaberrima, assembly GCA_009936505.3. Lineage (NCBI taxonomy): Eukaryota > Metazoa > Echinodermata > Holothuroidea > Aspidochirotida > Holothuriidae > Holothuria > Holothuria glaberrima. The sequence continues at coordinate 13,212 of WURT03002239.1, forward strand.
TAATAGCCTCAAACATTAGCTTGTGCAAAATTTAAACCGTAATTGTACATGGATCTTCTTCCCATTCATACAGTATATTGTCTAGTTTACCTGTAACTGCTGTAGTTTCTGCTGTGGTCACTGTAGTTTCTGCTGTGGTCACTGTGGTTTCGGAAGGGGTCACGGTTGTACTTTCAGGCAGAGTAGTGGGCAAAATTGTTATTTCTGTTGTCCCTGTGGAAGGTTGTCTAGATAGAGTTGATGGGGTCTCAGATGGTATGATTGTTGCAGTACCTGCAAAGGTGTTTAACAGATGTCATTGCAGCATATTTTTCTTGTTTTGAAATTGGAGCATGACTCCATTCCTGTTTTATCAAAAGGTAAACCTGTTTCTAAATTGCTTTTGACTCTAGGAAAATTTATAGGGTATTTCATCAGGTATGATAACAAAATCAATGTCATCAGGTTATTCACAAATATGACCACAGTTCTCATTCTCATATTCATCGTTGATCATACACTCTATTCACACTCTGGTGTGTCTTCTGAAATCAAGCAATAAAATTAATTAGTAATGTTTCTTACAGTCATCGGCCAGTCTTTTAGCCTATAACTAACTCTAAATTATATCTTTACCGGTATCCTTCTGCCATGCCATATATATATATATATATACAAGTTGCCATGTTGTACACATTTCACTGCAGCATTTGTGTTTGACTTGATGTGAGACATACTGTCTAACATACTGACACAACAGTACAAGAATAAAGGCAGTTTACATGTCACAATGTGAGTATCTGCGTGCGTGCTATCAGCGGTCTCGTACTCAATATATGCCGGATTGTCACACTTAATACCTGAACAAGTACTGCAGTCCTTATTTCTGCTTGGGAAAGAAACTTTTCAAAAGGGATCAGTTTTGTTACACTACTCATTCCATACAAAATACATGTAACAAATTTTTGGCACTAAAAGATTCCAAATACCAACATATAGCAAAAGAAAGTTTTATGCTAGTAACATGGAAATATTTATGTTTTAAGATGACCAGCAAAGCTACAAATAAATTACTGACTGAGATAAAACTGAATTTTCATTTTCTATGTACATTTAAAATCTCCCAGCAAAAGGTAAACTGTGCTATAAATTTTAGATAGTGTATCAAGTTTCCTACCTTGTTCTTTGGTTGTTATTGTCACTGAAGGTGTTTCAGATGTGGGTAGATTTGTGTTACTCGTTGAGGATGACATCGTTTGCACGGTCACCAATGGTGTAGAATAATGGCATATTACACTGCAGCAGTTGTATCTGACTTGGAAGTCTGGACAAAATCCCATGTCCTTGACACTACAATGCAACCCTGCATGTAGTTCACATGTCACATGTGGAAAAGTATCTTCATTTACTGGTATGCCGTTAGTACTGTCACTACACTCAATGTCCACTGGACTTTCACATTCCGTGTCCGTACAACTATTTAAGTCCTCATATTCATCTTCAAAAAAATTCTTTTCGGATGGCAGGTCACGATTACACCACTCAGTCCATTCACAATTCACATAACATATTGGTGGTCCTAAAGTTTTGAAATACCAACAAAAAGAAAGAAAATTTTAATCAGCTGGCATGGAAACATTTCAAAATTTCGGCACGAAAGTTGCATGAAAATTTCCCAGTACAGTAAAACTTCAGTTTTAAGTTCCGTGCGCATTTTAAAATTTCCAAGCAAAAACAAAATCATTTTAGAATTTTATACAGTGTAAAATTTTTACCATATTGTCTGATGCTGTTGTAGTCACTGTCCCTAACTTTGTTTAAACTTAAAGCTCTAATTGTACTTGCGTCTTGCTTTCGCACCTATATTATGTATTCAAGTTTACCTGTAGTTTCTGATGTGGTCACTCTCGTTTCTGTTGTGGTCACTGTAGTTTCTGCTGTGGTCACTGTAGTTCCAACCGTGGTCATTGTGGTTTCTGAAGGGGTCACTGTTGTGTTTTCAGGCAGAGTAGTCGGCAAAATTGTTATTTCTGTTGTCTCTGTGGAAGGTTGTCTAGATGGAGTTGATGTTACTGTTACAGTTCCTGAAAAGGTGTATTACAGGTGTCACTGAAACATATTATCTTGCTTTGAAATCGGGGCATGACTCCATTCCTGTTTTATCAAAATGTAAACCTATTTCTAATTTGCTTTTGATTCGAGGAAAATTGTATAAGGTATTTCATCTGGAAGGATAACAAAATCAATGTCAAATGGTTATTCACAAATATGACCACAATTGTTCATATTCGTCATTGAACAAACGCTCATTTCACACTCTGGCGTACACTCTGAAATCAAGCAATGAAATTAATTAAGTAGTGAGTAATGTTTATGACAGTCATCTGCCAGTCTTGCTGTCTACAACTAAATGTATGCTGAAATCTTAGCTGAGTTCTAAATTACGTCCGGCAGTAGATATGAACTACTGAGTCTGCAGCGGTTCTTTCTGTCAACTTTTTCAGTCAATTACCGGATATTTATCAGTTCAGGAGATAACCGTTTTCGTGAAAAAATGAATTTTCACCCGATCGTGGGAAAATCTTGCCATGGGTGGCGCCATATTCAAATTTCTCCCATAATGCATTGCAATCCTACCTTGCAAATTTAAAAGAGATGAACGTTTAGCACAACCTGGAAATTTTCGATGATTCCAGCAAAAACAGATACTTATATAGGCCTATTTAAAATCTTTGTAACCACGAGAACAAAAAAGCCCAGTGATGTTTGGTAGTCCACCGAGCAGGTTTGGAGAAAATGGGCAATTTTGTTTAGCCCTTTGTTCTAAGCTTGATTTATAGACTCTACATAGTCGCAAATTGTGTGCACCGTTTGTCATACAAGGGCGTGCAAGGGTAATATACCAGCACTTGTGTTCATTGGCACGCTGTAAAAGGTTCCTTGTGTTTTGCTGTATGGGCGTGAACTGTTATCTCATGTTTGATTACACGCACATGATTTAAACAGATCGACGGCTGCAAAGAGGTAGAAACTCAGTGCTCATAATTATTCATGTTTTGAGCCAGGCAAAATTTTCCCCCGATCGAGGGAATCCTCATTTTCACCCGATAGCGGTAATTTCCCGAACTCTTTATCATCTGGACATTTCTTCACAAGAAAAGTTTGCCTGAAATAGTAGGATAGTCTCACTACGATTGTAATATTTTTTTAAAAAACTTAACAGCCCTCTTTGGAGGGTAACCTTTAAGTTACTTTGCTGGGTTTACTAATTTTGCGACATTAGGCCAACACGAAAATATTTATATCTTATCGGTTACCGTTGCCTTGAATTGTGTTGCTATCGATGCATCATGTTTGAAAAATCATTTCATTCGTGTCATTGTAAATGAACTATTGTGCTATATCGAAAAAATCAACGTTTGTGCTAACTTTTATGATGACAAATAATCTATGGAATCTGCCAAGCAAATTTTGTTTTTCTTGAATCTTTACACGAGAAAGGACGTGACGTCCAAGTTTGTAACAAGAAAGGGAGGAAACAAGAAGCAGAAAAATCTTGAAGACATTGTTAACAAATTTAAGGAAGGTGAAAATGAGGATCTGCCGACTTTCATTGCCTGTGATCTAAATCTCTCTGTTTTTCAAGAACAAGATTGAGGTCATACGAAATAGTCTTTCTCCGTCTAGACTTGATACCACTGTCCATGTACCCTCGTGTACATCTAAATGGGAGACCCTTGCTCCTATCACTGAGGAGGAAGTCCAGACAATTA
>WURT03002250.1:0-16962 GCA_009936505.3 Holothuria glaberrima
CATTAAGCTTCTGATGAGTGAGGGCCAACACAGCCCTTACGAAACAGCGTTGTAAAGCGAATATGTAGTTTCAAGTTATTGTATTTGAATCATGTACCAAGCTCCCTTCACTGGTTGAGCACTTTTCCATTTGGGATGGTTCTACCTTAATCTTTGGAATATATATATATATATATATATATATATATATTCTCGCATTCTCCTTCGCATACTATAAAAGGACCGGTGCATTTGTACTCGTCGGGACTACTAAATAAAATAACTTTCGCCCACAATTTTAAATGCATGTGTACCATCAGTATCATATTCGCTCAAAAAAAGCAAATACTCTTACCCAGCCTTTATTCCCTGTCACACCTGTGATGCAAAGATACTTACATACAAGGCAATACGTAGGCCAATGTTAGACGTATACGCGTGTTACTATAGAGCTACCACCTAGCTGCATGGTGTTACCATGTAGCCTATAACAACTACCATAATGTGAGTTCTCTAAAGCAAGAAGGCTATTACGTTCCCAGGAGCAGAGTAGCCAGAGGCGGGGGCAGCTACGGATCCTAAATTTTCATCACTATCAATAAGAGACACTTTAAATCACTAACCCGGTGAGCATTTCTTTACTTTGATAGGCACACAATGTGTTGAAAAGAGCAAGATACGTTGCCACAGAATGTGGTTTGGTGCCAGAACCCCCCCCCCCATGAGAGGGGGGGGGGTTCTGGAAAAATTGACAACTACTACAGAGGCTTAAGAGTGAATTTGAATATAATGGATAACTTTAACAGTGTAAAATGAGACAAGAAAATCATAATACTGAAAGGCCTTTTCGGCGGGCTAACGTAATTGTAGAATGTCGTTACTCCTTTTTGATTCCTTGCCAAAGGCGAAAAGAATCCATGCAATCACGCAAGTGTGGGTGGGTGTGTATGCGTATGTGTGTTTGTAACGCTTGGCTTGTGTACACGGTATTTCAAGACAGCTATGATGGATAATTTTCATACATACAATATAGAATTATCATATTAAGAGAAAGATCCCTATCCTTTTGGTGGAGGTCAAAGGTCATGTGAGGTCAAGTAGGTCAAAATACGAAATTCTTAAAAGCTGCTTGTGTAAACACGCTATCTCAAGATAACAATAATGGTCAATTTTCATACTTTGTGTATAATTTTTTTCAGTGGAGGCTAGAGGTCAAATGAGGTCACCAGAGGTCAAAAACCGAAAGCAATATATCAATACAATGGCGATGGATACGTTTCATGCTGGTTATATAGATGTGTTCCTTTAAGAGAGAGGGAACCCTATGGGTTGTTGGAGGTCGAAGGTCATATGAGGTCATCAGAGGTAAAACTACAAAAACCTCGTAATCTAAGTAGACAGTGGGTAGCACATCCATATTGTGTCCGAAAAGTTAGGGTTGAATTTACTACCGTTCCAAAGATAAAGTTAAAGAGAACAATATGTATTTTTTCCACAAGCATAATAGATTGTTATAGTAATAATTGGATTTTGAGTTACCTAATTATGAACATGTGAAATTATGCTTTGACTATGACATGATTAGAAATACCCTACGATCAATGAGTTCTTTGAGAGGGTATTGGATTAGTGCTCCGTTTCTCAAACAGAGTTCGAACCCCTTGTAAGACATGGTTTTTTTTTCCTTTTTATTATTCAATTATTGGTGGAGTTCAAAGGTAATGTGAAGTCAGTAGAGGTCAAATTGTCAAAACATACAGCCAAGAAGTAGAAACTAGAGGGACGAACGTCTTTATAATAAAGCACCCCCTTTCGGCCAGGAATCACTAAACCTTTGGGCTTTCTGGTTGCAGGACTGTTTGAGCAGAATTTTCAAAGCCTCTTTCACCCCTCTCCTACTATCATCTATCCTCCCTGGTGCTGATCTAGGGAACTTATCTCCTTTCGGTAGAAAAAATAATAAAATGATTGAAAAATAAAGCAAAAAGGATAGTGAAGGAAAGGAGACGAGAGAGAATAAGACAGAATGTTAATGGATTGAAGCAAACAACCCTTCAGGAGGCCAGCTATCTTAAAAAGTGTTTTTTTTTTTTATTCGGTGTGCTTGTCGCATTACTGCTTTTTGTAGGAAACTTGAACGGAAATGGATAAATTCTTACAAGCACCAAGCAACCCTCCCACAATCCATCCTCCCCCAACTACACTCACCCTATCCAGTGGATCCTCCCCCAACTACACTCACCCTAACCAGTGAATCATAAAATCGACCGACCGATAGTCCAAGTAAGGTTATTTTTAGAAAAGAAATGATCAAATTGTGATTCTATAGTCCATTTAGCTGTTTAGTGTGCATCCAGTTCTATTTGAAACAGTTACATACTTCGTTCAGGCTCGTTGGGTTGCAAGGTAAGCCCATACCCTAAAACATACACTAGTGGAGATAGAAAATAATAAATCTTACCTAATTGCACGTAGATTCTAGATATTTTGAGGACCCCATGGTATGGTTACCTGTGACAACAATCCTCCTAAGATCTTAAAATATAAAAGTATTTAGTAATTTAAGGTGCAACTTGAGAAGTATCATTTCCTGTAATCTGGAAGGCATTTGTCCAAAAATGTCTTGGTACGGTACGCTACGCTCCAACTGGTGGTGGCGCTCCGCTTAGACAATATCTCGAAGGTTCCTTTGGCGAAAGGCAATGGACCCTCTGGGGAAATTCCTGGATCTTCAGCCGCCTCCCCACCGATAAGTCACTACCCCGACTTCATCGAATTGATCATAGTCGTCATTTTGTCTCATTTAGGTCGTCATAAAAGATGGTTAAATTATGATTATCGTGACTTCTTAAGTTAAAGTAAAAATATTAAATGCTTCATCCTAATGCACCAAATTTTGTTATTACTTCAGAGCTTCAAAGGGTTCGCCCGGCCCGGCCCACAGGATGGTGAGCTAGACCAAAAGAACTCGTAAGGGGGAGGTTCGTCATCTCCAAAATTGAAACAAAAAAACAATGAAATCGGAGGGATAATTTTAATTTTGCCCCTTCCTCTAACGACCGAATGGTTTGGCTACGCGCCTGGTTCTAAGGGTGAGAAGTGGGACCACATGCCCACTTCCAATCTAAAAATGTCAAATGAACCGCGTGTACAAAACGATTTGTCCCCAATGCAGCCAGCGTATAGCTAATTTGAAAAATGACCAGTCCCTACAAAGAAGTATCCTTCTAAACTTTCCCCATCCCCACTCTATGTGTCTATACGCCAAGGGGAGCAAAAGGATACCGTAGCCGAAAACCTAGAAAAAGGGTGGAGTTTTTGGAAAAAAACTCAGTTTTATTTTTCATGCCCCGACTCACACAAACTTTCACAAAACTCTTACATGGACAGAAATTCTCTATTTTTAAGCCCTCCCCTTCCCTATACCACCCCACCATGGTCCCACAAAATTGGATTCGTCAGTCTCGGCGGGGTCTTTAACTCCGTAGCCAGCACTACCTGAGAATCATTTGAGAAGGGTATAAATTGGATTAATCGTGGGCGTCTCGAGTATATGCTCTGCTATCTCTAAACTGGATTGAACTTCCGTTTTAGATTGTACCCGGCAAACTTTGCGACAAAAAACCATCAGAAGCGGAAGTGAGGTTGAGCAAAGATTGTCCTACACAGACACACTATCCTATTAGCGATCATTCTGAGTTCTTCCGATGTTTCCTGCTGTAAGTTTACCGTGCGGTGTGAACTGCATGCTCTGTTAGCTATTGCTTTTGTTGCAGCACAGAGTTAGTTAAGCATATAGCTGGCAGTTGCCCCATCAGTCTACAACAGGTGTTATCGTTGAAAAGCTCTTCGTACCACTTCCAGAATCGAAATGTTGGTCATCTTTTGAAAGGATATTTAGAACTTTGTACGTATTCTCGAACATAGTTTGCAAATCGTGTTCACACTCCTCCAAATATCGAGTACAAGTTATTAGAACTGAAGGAAAATATTACCTTGTAAATGGAACACCGCAAAATGATTTTACCCATCGAGATGTGATTATTTTGCAATCAAGAAGAGCATCCCGACATAAGCTGTACGAGGATATTTTTAAAGCGTTTATCTGTGTAAACGGGAAGTACTGCAACGCAAGAAAAGGGTTATTTGATTTTTCTAGAAGTTACCAACGTGGATACTTAATTACACTATTACGCCTGGCCCGGAAGTAACTGTGATAACTTTACCATTGATGTTATATACTATTACCTTGAGTGTTACAATGTTTATACCTTCACAGGAAACTTGTTAATTAACAGCTCATCATTGGATTTAAGGATCTAGTTTCTTTGTTTCATTATATCTATTAAACTGTATTTTCCCGCCATTTATTCTGTTGTGAATTAATACGAAGTTTGTTATTGTGAAAGTGGCCGTGTGTTACATGCGCGAAATTATTAACATTGGTAAATCTCGGATGAAACTTTCTTCCCAGTTGATTTGCTAATTTATATGAGGAAGATGGCGGTTGTCATTTTAACGATATTAAGCTTGATTTTGAATTTTGTTTTGGAATGTTGTGCTACCACTCCTAGTGCTGTTGACCCCAGGAGTACCACAGCACTGGAAGGTATGAACGTAACTTTGTACTGCACAATTAGCAAGAATAGCAGTGAAGCAGTTTCTTGGACTACATCTAATTCACTTTCTCTTCTGAGCAGAGGACAGAAAATTTTGAAAGAAGCATTAGTAACTTCATCCCAGTACGATCGTTTGTCTATTAGTGGAAACAGCCATCTTGGGGAATATAATTTAAACTTTCAGAACGTTCAGGCCGAGGATGCCGGACAATATTCTTGTGGATATTTCTCAGTATCGCAAAGGCAGGCAATTTTCAGTCCAAAAGCTGTTCTAACTGTTATATTACCACCCCTTTGTGAACACTTTCCCCAAAACTTGAACCTCGCCCCTGGTATTCAGATTCAAATGGTATGTACGAGCCAAAATAATAGACCTAATACAGACTTGACATGGCTTCGTAACGGCCAGTCTCTACGGGGAGCGCCCAGCAGTCAATCCGATCGCTCAAATACAATTGGTTATCTTTTAACAGAAGATGATTTTGATCAACCATTTACTTGTATTGAGAGCATGAGTCCGTTATCTTATGTTCCTCATTGTTCTATTACACCGTTAAGACAGACCCGTAAACCGGTTCACATTGTCGGTTCTGAAGAAATAATTGCAGTTGGTGGTATTTCACACTTAACCTGTCTTACAAACCAGTCATTGGAGTCATTTTCGTATCGATGGTACGTTGATTCTAACTTGACACCTTCTACAACCAATATGTTCAGTTTTGGTCCGGTGGTAAGTGATGATAACGGTACAAGTATAATATGTGAGGTACTTCTCAATGGTCACTTTTACAGTAGAGATGAAATACTAATTACCGTTACTTCTGAGTCTATGGCAGATTCTAGGCCTAATTCTGGAACGGTCATAGTAAATACTAGCACACCGAATCCGTTGGAAAAGGCAACCAACTCACTTCTTGTTACAAACGAGGTAAGGGTGATATTTGATAAAGAAACTTCCACAATCAATCTGATGAAAGGCGCTGCTGTTGAAACGCCTGAAACATTCCCCCCGAATCCTATGGAGGGCTACGTCATGATTTTTGTCATTTTTGCATCTTTAATCGGTGTTCTTTTGCTCATCACCATCTTCTGCTTGGCGATGGTCTTAGCTCGTCATAAACCGAAAACATTTAGTGGTTCACAGGAGAAAATTGACACATCATCCACCCTAGAGATGCGAGAACCAAGTGACTTTGATGAACATAGAACATTTGCAGATTCGAACATCATAAATGAGTGTATCGAGGCGCAAAAGTCGATACCGCCTCATTATCACACTTTGGAACCTGATTCAAGGATTTCAGAGAGAAAAGAGAGGAGAGCAAGCGATTGCACAGTGCCATACTCTGTTGTCTGTAAAACTAAGAAAGGTTCGAAAAGGGGTGAAGGTCAGCTTGACAACGGTTGCCAAGGAGTTGACTTGGCGTATGCTGTAACGCCGGTAACTATGACCAATGGTAGAAGACACATGAGTGCTAAACGTCCTCTCCCAGAGAGACCAGACACCAGCCCGGAGTATAAAATCCCTTGTCGATCGTACAGTGAGAGTAAGGTAGACTATAAACAAAAGAAGGGTACAGATGACCAATGCCCCCCACTCGAAGAAGTGGACAACCACAAAGAAATGCCTATTGCTCAAAATTCGTGTGGGGAAGTTGTCAAAAGGCGAAAGGACCAATCGAATCTCGTGATTGAAACAGAGTACACTGAAGTACGAGATGGCGGTCAAAATATGCAAGAGAAGGTTGAAGAAAAAGCATATGAATTTACAACAGTATATGATGCCCTCGAAGACGAGAAAAACAATGTGTTGAAAAGTAACCCGGACAGCGGTTACCATGACAACAGTAGTACAGAGGGTGCGGAAGTTGATATTGCCCACAATGAAGGTCAAAGGTCAGAAATTACCACGTCATCTATGAGTTCAAACGATATTTTAAAAAAAGACGCAGATGATAATTTATATGCCTCCTTGGAAGACTGTTCCGTATAGGTGACGCCAATCTGACATAAAAAAATTGAGAGATAGTACAAATTTGACTTTATCACGACCGAGTTGTTAATTATTTTGTTCGAATGTGTAGGTCAAAACTTATAAACTAAATTAACAGTACTTTTTATTTTTAATGCGCATGTATGCCTACGTGACAACTTAAATCGTTTCATCATGTTTTGTTCACTCAGACTTGGACAGAATGGTCATCTCGGTAAATGATTATATAAATCTAGAATTGTCTGGTTCGCTGAAAGCATTCCTCACAATAACGCAGACTGCCACGAGATTATAATGTCTGCCAAAATTACTCCCGATAACAATCACTGTAGGGAGGAACGGATGTAAAATTGTTTTAAGTACTTTACAAAGTTTACTTGGGTTGATGAGATTTTTTTCCTTTAATAAAACAGAGATATGAGAGAGGAACAGAAATGATGATTCTTTTTACTTACTCTGTTAATTCAAAAGATTGAAATTAGTTAGGGGTTCGACATAAATATTCAATTAAGTAGAATGAGAATAAATCTTTTTTCAGTTTAAAGTTTCCATCTTTCCCTAAGGATTGCTCCCCAATCTCAATCAGATTAATTTTCAAGCTATAGATTTTAAGACAGCAATCTCGAAGAGGGCATTCTCTCGGCCATCAATATACTGGGGCCTATGAGATGAAAGAAATCCCACAAGGGCAAGTTAGAGAAAAAAAACAGTATTTAAGCGATTGATTTTATAACTAATATGCAGCTTGTTTGCCATATCTTGAATAATTTGCTGACTCAGTTCGTACAGAGGACTTCTCATTCATACAACACTGGCAAATGGGTGATTCGTTTTAGGCAGACTGTTGAACACGCTAGAATCGAGTATAGCCTGCACTGCAGGACTGCAGTTAGCCGTTATGACGGTTTACATCCCAGAATGCCAGTTTGGCGTTCCGTATTGGATTAAAACCCCCATCTACCAAGGTCGTGCAGTCTATACTACTACCTGTATAAGTAAGAAATCTAGACTGAGTAATTAAATTCATTGTCTCATGTAAGATGGATATCTCTGTACTTGAAGTTGATCCAAGTGAGATATAAAGGTTTAAGTTTGTAAAAACACTGCAATATGATACCACCCATTTCGCAGTGAGGATGGTTTATGCTCGTACTTGGTTTTAGCATTGAGTTTCGGTCATTTGCGGAACATGATCTGAACTGTGTTCTAGGATACATTATGTAGAAGTACTATTTGTTGTAGGGTGAAAAGCAGACTTGGAGAAGACAAAACGGAGTCAAATTTTCCTACGAAACGAATCCAACGGAAAAGAATTTACAATTAGGCCTACAACGTAAAAAAAAAGTTTCAAACGTAAAAGTTAAAGTTGAGATCAAAATTAGCGGGGTAAATGACTGATTAAGGCAATGTAGGCCAGTTACACTGAAAGTGGAAAACTGATACGAAAAAGAAAAAGGCCGTGTAAATTAAATATTTTAGTGTATTCATGTAATGTATAGAGACCATCATGCAATGATACTTTATGTTTCTTCCATTTCGATGATGAACAATTTTAATTTTTATGACAATATATCGATTAAAGAACTGTTTGATAAGGTTCAACTTAGGTAATGGCCTTAGAGAAAGTGTTCGGTTATTAGTGTTAAAAGTGACTCCTAAAATGTTTGTTAATTCCTCTTTTGAAATATGATTTTTTAAACTAATCACATCTTTCTTGCATAGAGTGAAACATATATTTTGAAGTGTTTGCATTCTGATGAGATTACATGATCGTAGGCTGTACATTGTACAAGTCATCACAACACTGTATGGGCCTTTCTTGTTGGGTGGGGTGGGAGAGGGGTACTGTTACTTGTTCAGTGACATCTGTTCCTGCCTTATAGCGAAAGCTATATGAAGGGGCAACTGGCACCCCATATCCCAAATTTCAGGTCCCTGTGTCCACTCACTAAAGGGTCAAAGAGTAACAAATAAACTTGAATTAGGCTAATTGTATTAGTTTCTGTGTTCAGATATAAGTTCAAACATACCGAATTTCTGTGATGTAATGAAAGTTTGTCAAATTTAGGTAACATGGTTGATTCGTTAAATAAAAATTTAGTTAGCACATTCTCAGTAATCGTAATTAATATATTACTGACTCTCTTCAATCATTGTTAACTAATTAGACCATTATTTCTTAATTCAGGACTTCTTGGTTAACCGAACCTTTAAAGGGGCTTATTGAGTTGGTTAACAAAATTCAGGATTTTTTTTACAACTGTTGAGATTTACTCACATCTTGGTGATAAATGATCAAACTAAGAGATTCTGAACATCTGACGCTCAACTGAAGTGGCAATGATAGGGTAATTAATTATTAAAATATTTATTACAACTTTGTGACTAGACACTTTTTACCATTATGTACTAATCATATGCAATCCCTTTCCACAAAAACAATACAGTTTCTCACATTTTCAGTAACTGTAGGAAGTGAAACATGAGTAATGGGGCTAATTAGAAGCATTGTCATGCAATGATTTCCTTCAAACTCGTCACAAAAATAATCGATGTCAACTCAATGAGCCCCTTTAACATGGAATAATTATTTTAGCTGTAACCGCATGAAAGACTACGTGCTAGTGAAGAATATAAGAGACAATTCTTAAGATTTCGCTTTAATGCAAGGTTGGAAGAATGTGTATAAACACTTAAAGCTTTTTGTTGTCAAGTCTTTCCTTACGTTTGTAACTTAGTGACAATATACGGTACTAAAAGTTATACATTTATACAAAATAGTGGAATAAGTACTCATTTACAATAACTTCAAGATATAAACGTTTCAAGGGCAAATGCAGACGCCATTTGTTAAGATTTCTATATCTTGGTATCCTTATTCATGTATGACCCTTTGCAATTACGTGACAATATTTTACCGCTAAATGTACAAATTCCTACAAACTAATTCCTTAGAAAAACTGTGATATGCAATATTTATGTCTGAAAACATCACGAAAGATACTGGAGGTAATAATGAAGATTTGTAAGAATTTGATGATGTTTATAAAGTAAGATTGGGATGAAAACTTATTGCTTATAGGGGAGAAGGAAACCTTAATTTTTCAGAAGATGCATTTTCTAAGAAATAAAATGTAGACAACTTATAAAAAAATCATTATCATCGTATGTTGTTCTGTTCTCTAGTATGGACGGCCATTCTGGTGTAAAAATAGGCCGCCATTTGCAAAAATGAAGACTTCTAGCAAGTCGGATTCGAAGCAACAAAGTAAGAACAAATTGAAAAATTTTTATTGATTTTGTTACATCTGTCTGTGTGTCTTTCTTTGAAACAAATTTAATATGTAAAGTTTATTTCCAAATTATGATAAAAGTCATAAATTTTGAGGAAAGATGAGCCGATCCGAGCCGTTTTACATACTTCAAATACATCGTTTAAACCAAAGTTGTGGATTGTAACTTGTAACAATTGCAGCTTTGTTATGACATTTGAAACTTGCTTTAGACCCATTTAAGGAATCTTAAAATGCAAATACAGTATCTCAAAACTGGAGAATGATTTGTTTGCGGTTTGCAGAATACCATTTAATTACTAAATTTCATCATTAGTAGGGTTTATGTAACCTTTGAGCCTCTTTTGTTATGACTTTGGTAAGTATTATGTCGCGCATCCGTCTCGATAAGCGATTACTCATTATAACAATTACGAATCGTTCCGTATCTTTCAGTATACATTAGTCACATAATTCCTCTGACTGCAATATAGCGAGGAGTACTCAAAACCAAACCGAACACGAAGATGTGGTTTGTACGTGTAACGGTGGTTTTTGCATGATTCAAGTACACACTAAATTTTTTCCTTGTTCGACAACCGTTTGTCGATTTCACTGTATTGATAGGGCTTAGGCCTTCTTAAAGTCATCCCATTTAAGAATCAATATTGTATTCTAGTCTATTGAACAACTGCTAACTTGCTTCAAAAAGCTTAATGCAATGATGGTAATTTCTACTAATACTCGGTCCACAGAAAAGAAAACTAATTCTAACTGAGGGAAACTTCACAAAATATCTTATCGTAGAGTTTGAAATACAGAGTCTAAGGCGGCCGGGGGGGGGGGGGGAGGTTGAACCTTTACAAATCCCCTGTAATGCATCTACTGGGAATGGTACTTACTGGGTCTCTAAGAGAGTCTCTCGCAGCATTATCCTTCTGTTCTAAGGGTTTCGCACATATTTTGCAATTTGACAACGATAGACAACAGTACAAAAAGTCCCCGAACTGTATAAGCATCTTTCAAACTGTTATTGCAATATATTGCAAATACCTTTTGCAGAAACCCAGACAACATATCTAAGGATCTAGAATCTAAAACTACAAAATTATATACTGCAAAGAACAAATACTTAAAACTCATCTCACCTTCATAGATTGTTCCGGTGCTGAGCAGCAGGATGTTCAAATTACTGTTAATAAGTTTAATTTTAAGTTAAGTGCACACATTCTTCACCAATTTGTATCCCAGCACAGAAACGTTGTAGCATAAAAGAGTTGGACTACTGTACAGAGTTTTACTATTAAAATTTGCAACATGTATTTTTTAAAATTTTAGATATATTTATAAGTCCCATTCAAATGTAAATGTTTTTGCTTTTCAAGCCTTTCAAAAATAGATGAAGTACTATATATTACTTTTCACATTCCCACATTACTTTTAGGAGATCAATTGGTATATAAGACTCTTGCATTTGCAATGGCTTTTGAGTTTAATGTATTACTATATTAAAGTGGACCCAAAGTCTAGAATTACAAGAATATATATTTTAGAGAGGTTAAAATGAATTTCATTCACTCAACTCCCATTTTCATAGCTTACTCCATTGCTGAGATATAAAATGTTGAAATTTATTTAAGGTACTTCATTTGATATAGTCGATTGCTCAATATTTCGTTATTTCCTTCTTGTTTAGCTCATATTACCGGCTTTTGTTTCCTTTGAAATTAAGATGTTTGTATGACCTTGAAATATTTACTGTTCCCTTGCAAAACATGTTGTACGGAGACGGCTTATATAGCCAAGTCACCCTATAACAGTAACACAATCACCACATTTGGGCACAAGGTACAGTGGCTTTCGCAAAACCAAAGCCAAAACAAAGAGGTTAATGTCAGTAGTACAAGAATGACATTACAGAGTATTGCGCAATCTACGACTTTAAATTGAGTGAATAAGCTTCAATATTTTTTATCTTAGTGCAAGAATGATCTGTGAGGATAAGAGTTTGAACATTTGGATGCATTTTCAAGCTTTGTAACATATACTGTATTTTTGAATTATTCAGACTTTAGGTATACTTTAAATTACTTTTCCTTCATTGTAATATTTTCTGTAACTATACGACGTACCATACATGATGTCAACATTACGTCAAATTGAAAGTAAGATTGTCGCTGTCATGAATGTCACAAATAAAAATGAAAAATACATTTTCAAGTAATTAAGAGAAAACATATGCCGGAAGAGTAGTAAATATTGTTAGGTATTGCAATTACGTTGTTATTCAACACAAAAAGCAAGCAATGTATGAAGAAAAACTATCCCTTTGTTGTTTTGAAAATAATCACTTAGAAAAATAATTACTTGGAAAGAAAAATACTTTTGGATCCAGGGACTTTGTTTGGGAGTGGCCAAACTCGTGGTACCGTGATTTTGGTAGAGGTCCAAGGAGAGGGGTGTCCCCCTCCCTCTGGAAAACTTTTCTGTAACTGAATATCCTCAGATGCGGTATGATACAACAAAAGTGTACAATTGTGAAGTTATGTTCTTCCAAAAATTTCGTTTTCCTAGGTATAATTCTCGGAAACAATTTTTTCACCCACATTTGGGTGGGGCTATGGCCACCGTGGGCCCCCCTTGGATCCGCCAGTGAAGAAGTGTAAACTGTTCCAGACATACCTTACACCGTATAGGTTCCATCGTCAGCGCCTCAACAAGGATACAGGATCTCAAATAAACTGAAAATTTAGTAGGCCTTTTACTTTCTAAAAGTTTCAATTTAGTATATTGTATTTGGATAAGATTTCAAAAAACTTATTCAAGCGTGCTTTAATTTGCCCTATATAGACTACCTTCCCTGTGTGTACTTCTCTATACCTGGTGTACAGGCACGTCACTTTCTGCAGAATTGAACAAAATCACAATCTTACAGAAACCATCTTTATGTGACATTTTTCATAGGTAACAGTTTTTCTCAGTTTTAACTGATAAGTTGCTTTTTATGGTAAAAGATAAATTGAGCTGTTATAAATGGTCACGACAGTGACGCCACCAGGATTTCAAAAGTGTATGTGCGAGGGGTGGGGGACGTGTGGGAATGCAATAAAGGGCAAAATGTTGTTGGTGCGCAATTCTCCTGTACACTGTATATCTTTATACAGGAGCAGACTTGGGGAAAGTGCGGAGCATAGGTCCCCTGCCCTGCCACCCTCTCGGCGTCACTGGATCACGAGGAACGTAATTAAATTTTGAGGCAAATAATGACTCTAAGTGTGTGGATTTGAATCAAATTCTCGTCGATTTGACCACATGGGGGTTAAGAATTATGCTGAGAATTTGAGCAAGTTCCATTGTAATCTAGGCATCTTTACAGTGTGCAATGTTCTAACATTTGTTTTGTGTAAATTAATGATATACGTGAGAGGGAAATATGGGAGACTTGCTACATGTTTAACTCAAATTTCAAAGAAATTTTAGGACGGTAACTATTAACGGTCTTGAATTATAACCTGTAAACTTGACTAAAGAACTCACATGAAATGCTCGGAAATTGTTGAAAATACAAGATGAAATTCGTTAGCAAAATAACAGGATGTTTTGAGCCTTCATGCGATCGATTGAAAAACCAGTGACGGACGTTATTTAGACGAACATATCACTAAATGGTCTGAAAATATTAATGAGCCGTGCTAGGCATTTGGACCGCCCCGTTCATCGTTAATGCTACACAATGATTCAACAACCAGAAACTGGTTCAGTTAAAGTGCGACTGAATATCTAAGCCTGTAAATAAAAAAGTGATAATAACATTTCAAGCTCGTTCCAGAGAAAGGGGGTCTACAAGGCGACCTTCCTCCCGGGGGTATTCTCACAAGCCTTTTTGAACAAAAATTCACCACCTTTAAAAGTTGCAATAATGTAAGTTGCATCAGTACATGCATGTTGGCATCCCTGTTTTTTAATAACTTCTTATGTTACTTCTTATAAGAAAACACTGCACTCTCATCTCTGTCTTCATATTCATAGCGAAAATGTCAAATGTAAAAACGAATCTTCGGTTTGACACACCTGGTTACGGGTATGCCGGTAAGATTCCTTGACACTTACCTACAATGATGTGTCTTAATTAATCACATGCCGAGCCTATCAGTGTTTTACACCAAACGTGACTAGTTATAAATGAATTATCTGATGAAGAGGGCGGGCAGTCTACACGTCTGAGGGCTGAAAGGTTCAAGTTAAGTGTCCCTTTAAGGGGAGTGGCTCATTCGGGAGAGCAAAAATCCCTTCGGGATACGGTTTTCACCTTTAGGTTTCGCTTGTTGAGACTTTCCTGAAGTAAAAAGTTAAGAATGAATTGTCTTTGATGGTAGACAACTAAATTGTCAACGATTGTAATGGTTACTTGTCAGCTTGTCTTAAAAGTCATTACGTTCTGACTTGCTAATTCTTCAGACATATATACTCTGCTATCTTTGATGAACCCGTGTGGGTGCACATGATTATCAGCAAACTTTGCCACATGCAGTCAGGGAGTTGCTATTTGTTAACTTAGCAAATCCTTGCTTCCGATCAGGGAGTTGCTATTTAGAACTCATTGCTTCAACGAAGCTAACGAGGGGTACGTGACCATAGAAGAGAATTTTCTAAAACAAGCCAAGCTGACCATTCATATCGATTTCAAAGCCGTAGTTTTACACCGGTGACGTGTCAGACTGATTCTCAATTTATTTCAATGATTGATTGTGACATCTTCCCGGTAAAAACATTTACAAACCAAAAAATTTATATGTAAAATATTTGTCAAAGAAACAATTGACTAGTAGGCTAATCATGAAAACATCAAAATATACTGTAACGTAACTTGGTCATTTCATGTAGGCATACTGACCCCAAGAGAAGGTCTATTACCCTTTCATATGTTTTAGTACGATAATTGCGTGGAAGCCGGTGTGTGCATGCTTCATACACATAATTATTTGAATTCAACGACTGTGTCAGATAACGAAGGACAGCTTTGACGAAGGTACCCTAACCTTTCATACCGTCATCCAACCATGGAGAACTAGACAGTACACCTAAACTAGTACTTCCACGATTCAAGACATCACCAGACCATGAAAATAACACTGTATCTTACGGCCTACTTCCCACCGACGAGGTTGTCGAAGGACAGCAAAACATGTACATTGTCCCGGCGAGTTTTAGGCCACTCATACTGCAAACGGATGCAGGTGCGTGTACTGGTAAATTAATTACCTAAGATTATTTTGATACGGTGTGAAAATCTCTTACTGCCCATAATTAATAACCAATTGATCTGATATTTATGAATATAACTTTTATGCTCGATACTACTTCCATGCTTCAAAGGACGAAGGTTGAATTATCTTGGCCTTTATAGAATAACTGTAGTACAGACAATGATATAATTTAGCCACGTTCAGTGCAATACAGCTTTGTCCTCTAAAATGTCTAAATCGTTGACGCAGGTGTATCCTCAATTCAATTCCGTTGAAGCAACGGAAATAGCTACCAGCTGGTTGACACTGTGTTTGAAACAAGGAAAGAATAAGTCAAAGTCACGGGAACATAAAAAGTGGAAACATCGGATTGAAGTAGTCTGTGTTACTTCCTTCATCATCTAGGACAGCAATATAAAGCGCAATATACGCTAAAATAGGACTACACACATAGCAATGTGTGAAAACACCCACCGTCACATTCTCACAATACAACTTGCTGTAGACTAAAGCCTAATTGCAGAAGTCTTTTTAAAGTTAAAATGTACTAAAGCGACGGTTGTACGGCAAACTTTGAATGAGTAGGTGATGCGGGGATAGACATTTACCATTATTCTACTTTACAAGTTCTTGAAAATATTCTTTGCGGTACAAAATATAACTCCTTCATATGGCTACCAGGCTACCACTAAAATTTTGTTACATGTTTTGGTGTGATATCCTTTCCGTGTTAATTGATGCAAGTTAAATGCACTGCATAAGTTCGGTGTAGCGACCTACATAATGGGCCTAAGCTTAAATGTCTTTCAATAAGTCTTCATGTGAGTAAATTCAGTGAAATATGCCTAAACAACCTTGTCACGTTCTCTACCATAATGTGTTGACTTGACTGTGCTCAAAGCTGCTCTTCAAACCCCCACCGTTCTGTTTGTACAAGTGAGGTATAACATGTTGCCAACTCCATCGTTTAAGGCCGTCGTAATGGCAAGGAGCTCTGAAATGCATTTCTTTGGAAGACTTTTGTGTCAATCATTGTGTCTTTCAGATCACTGCTTCACCAGAGCTATACACACATAGGCAAAACGTGGGAAGAAACAATTGTTTGTTCTTAGGGAAGCTGAATCGTCATGACTTTACTCAACATATTCAAGGTGAAATGACTGACCGGTCTACGATCTGTCTCGGTTCAAAATGTCAATAAGCCAGGCATGCTGTAACACTTGCAACAAAAAATCTTATTTCGTCACCCAGCTGCAGGGTTGATACCACCGCCGTTGCTAATACACATTGTACACACTGGACAGCTGGATAGCTGCAGTTAACTGGTTGAGTACCAGTGTTATGGCTGGAACTAGGCCAAATAATGTGTCATTCAATCAGCCTTTCTGGTGGGAGGCTTACACTTTGGAACCAGTGGCGGAACAATGGTTGTTTGCAGGGGGGAGGTATGTGACTCGAAGTGCGCCCCAGACTCGGGGCCCGGACTACCTGTTTTTCGATCCAGTGGCGCCGCCAGGAGTTGGTGATTAGGTGGCATCACAGATGACCTCGTAATGTAACCTCAGTCAGTCAGTCTCAAAGTCTGCGAAATTGTCCCTTTTTAGCCTACACGTTCCTGCGATTTTATAGTCGTGGGGGTGGTTAAGGGGAGGGGTGTCCCGTCCCCTTTGAGAAATTTCTGTTAATTCAAGGTGGCTTAGATGCGATGCAAAACGATGCTATTTTTGGGAAATTTTAGGAACTGGTCGTATATATATATATATACATATATATATGTATATATATATAAGGTCGAAATGCTGCGGAGCACTATAGAAATGTGTAGGTCGATAAAGGTAGTAAAAAGTGCTAAA
>WURT03002261.1:0-16962 GCA_009936505.3 Holothuria glaberrima
TCAGTCTTTACGTTTACTGACCGTGTGTTGCAGAATAACAGGTCAGTGTTTAACCAATCAGAATGCAGGATTCTCAAGAACGGATTGCTAGAGGTGGTAGGATCCTTAATAATCTATGCTGATAATAATCATAATAAACAAAGGTGTTATAATTGATAGTGCGCAAACTCTAGCACGTACCGTCAGGAATGGAAGTTCAATTTATAAGTAACATTGACGCATACAAATACACGAGTGTTGAAACTTTGCCAACATCACCCTCTTTTGCCAGAGGAAGGACCTGGATGGATATTGTATTGAAACAGGAAATTACCGCAGCACCTTTCCGTGGTCTGGAAACTTTGATTCCGCCAACCGCAATAGCGGCTCGCCATAATGGTTTGGAAATGAAGCACGGTACAGGCCAGTAGCCAGGGGGGTTCGGGGGTTCGCACGAACCCCCAGACCTAATTTTTATTTTTTTTATTTAAATGGAGTTGGTGTTTTTCGGGGTAAAATGTCAATTCCGCTGGTTTAGCCAATGTGAGCCGTATGAGTAGCTGTTTTGTTTCAGACCTAATTTTTATTTTTTTTTTATTTAAATGGATCGTTTTGGCGTTTTTCAGGGCAAAATGTCAATTCCGCTGGTTTAGCCAATGTAAGCCGTATGAGTAGTTGTTTTGTTTCAGTGCAACACAATTCCCATTGATTAACCCTCATACAGCGGCACACAAACTCTCGAGGGATTAAAGAAAACATTGATACAAAATTGAAAATGTCCAAAAATTCCAGCTTAGGTGTTCACCAAATCGCTCAGTTTTGATGAAAAATTGCAAAAACTCCCTGGGGTGGGAGGGGGGAACCACACCATCTCCCCGCTCTGTCGCTCCGCTGCGCTCCCCCAAGAAAATGCCGAACCCAGTGGCTGTGATGAAAAATGAAAAAGGGGGGGGCTAAAGGTATGTCCATCCCCACAATATTTGTCAAGTGCTCCAAGAAGTAGGGAGAATTTCAAAGTGGGGGCTGAACATATTCTTGCTAATTAGAACACTTGGGAAGTGCCGTTTCCGGCCATCTGGGGGTTTGTAAAAAAATTTGTGGTACACTCTGTGCCAACTGATGGTGGTGCTCCGCTTAGAAACATATATTAACATTTTCAATAGATTGATTTTTTTTTTTAGCATTAATTGAGAAATTGCACACATAAGATCCATATTTCAAGGCTGGGTACATTTAGCTTAAATCACTTGGGAAGTGCCGTTCCGGCCATCTGAGGGGTTTGTAAAGCCAAAATTTTCTTGTCCGGCTCCGCGCCAACGGATGGTGGCGCTCCGCTTAGAAACATATATTAACATTTTTCATAGATTGATTTTTGGCATTAATTGATAAATTGCAGACATGAGATCCATATTTCAAGGTTTGGTGCGTTTAGCTTAAAACACTCGGGAAGTGCCGTTTCCGGCCATCTGAGGGGTTTGTAAAGCCAAAAGTTTTCTTGTACGCTCCGTGCCAACGGATGGTGGCGCCCCGCTTAGAAACATATATTAACATTTTTCATAGATTGATTTTTTTTTTTTTTTTTTTTTTTTGCTGTAATTGAGAAATTGCACACATGAGATCCATATTTCAAAGCTGGGTACATTTAGCTTAAATCACTCGGGAAGTGCCGTTTCCGGCCATCTGAGGGGTTTGTAAAGCCAAAATTTTCTTGTACTCTCCGCGCCAACGGATGGTGGCGCTCCGTTTAGATAGTCCTGCCGCGCATGACGAACCCCCCCCCCCCCCGGGCAGAAGCTGGCTACGGGCCTGTGGTATTCAATCTTAAAAAAATAAAAACTGAATAAAATAATATTAAAAAAATGTAATTTGAGTTGGTTTAAATAACTTGAGACACGTACAAATGTGACATATTACTGTTTATGAAGTTGTGCATACTATTGCAAAATTTCTCCGTTATTGTCAAGTACTGTTTTTCGTGATACTATCTCATGTTTATTGGTTCATTCGACCACTTGTCATGTTAATTAATATTGTTCGATTCGTCATGCATGATTTCAATTTATGATTTTCATGCTCGTATGCATGCAGCTTCTGATTTAACGGGGGATTCTCAGGCTCAGCTTGTGATAGTAAAGAAAATGATAAAATGTCACACTGTCTAATAGGGGAGCCATCAAGTCAGTTGGCACGTAGAGCACAGTCAGAAGTTTCTTTGGCTAAAAATGTCTCCCAAAACCATTGCCGGGAATGTATTGTTGTAAGTTGCTTTGCGACATTTGTTTCATTATATTTTCATGTGTCAAAAATTTAAACTTCCCAAAAGGGTGAATAAGAAATTAGGAAACGTTTATTAGTGGTGAAATCACTGATCATGAAGCTGATCGCGAAAGCGTATTAGTCTTCTAAAGCCGTATATGTGCCCGGCGTGTGTTAGCTAATATTAAAGCGAGGACTTACGAATTCGAAACCGCTATCTCCATATGTCAGATCAAACATGACTTGGTTGGAAATTCTGAAGTCACACCCTAGCTGCAGTCAGTGTTCAATTTAATACGATAAAATCAGTGTGTAGAAGATCTCGGAGAGGCAAAATCGTGTTTTGCAAGGGTTTTTAACCGAGTAGTGAGAGAACTTGTTTTAAACCAGGGGCGGGGAACCTCCGTCCGGCCCACGAGACCATTTGGTCCGGCCCGTGAGGTATTTTGTGAACGTAGACCCTAATTTCAGTAACACTTCAAATAAAATTTATAAAAATTTTATCTACTGTACCATTTATCCGGTAAAGCTTAAATACGCTGCTTGATGCTGCTTCTGATGTAGTACCAGGGAGTTGTCATCCGAATCATTCGCGAGAAGCAGTTATGCTACTTCAAGACCTATTTAAGTGTGAAAAGATTACCAACTAGCAGGTGATAATTATAAGGACTGAACCCCTTTATTTAATGCTTTAAATATTTCTTTCCCCTTGCAACATCATTTACCTCTAGTAATTCTTCAATATGGGGCTTATAAATTGAATAATAGCCTTCTTTGGTGTAGGTTGGTATACCGCCATTATAGTAATGTGAATGTCAGGGTTTTTAAACTCAAAACGACTGTTGAGTTTAACTAGATCAATACAAATACCCTACCCTCTCTAAAGACCGTATGCAAATAAGCAATGGGGCTCGCCATATGGGCATGAGAAAAGTGACCCCCCCCCCAAAAAAAAAAAAAAAAATCTGCAAAGCATGGTCGTCACTCTCAAAAAAATAATCACGTTATTTGAGTAAAATACAAAATAGTCACCATACTCCTACTGTACCTTACGGAGCGGCCCATTATATTGATATTGCCGGAGGAGGCGGGAGTCCGAGACTCCTTGAATACCGATCTGGTTTTGCCCGCCTCCCCCCCCCCCCCAACATAATTTCTTTGAGCCGCTACTGCAAATGAGCTAAAGAGACAGAAGCCTTATTCTTTTTTTACTGCGTTCTGAAAAGTTTCCTCAAGGTTCCTTAAACGGACATAAATCTATGTTCACAAGTTTACATAAAATCTAGCCGATGTGGTCTCATTTGCGACAACAAGCGACATCAAAGAAAAAATAAACTTATTTTCAGGCAATTGGCAGTGCTATGGCAATGGATAAAATCGACATCTTAGTTCTACTCCAGATGTAGCAGACGACAAACCTCTTTGCGTTAACTTTTTAACCAAGCTTAGTTCTAGTAGAAAATCTTGAGAGCAAGATAATCGAACAATTACTAGGTGACCTTGAATGCGCAAACCTCACCTCAAAGGAAGTTTTGGCGAGCTATCTCCATTCGGTTAACAACTCCCTGGTAGTACTATACCTCACAGGTTACATAATGCAGTATGAATTGTAAAGCACTTCTTCACACATAAACCAAACTCATGGGAAACTGCGAAATTTATTTCGTTCGCAACGTATCAGTCCCGGTGGATTCCAGGGATTAGACTCCCTCCCTTGAGTCGGTTTAAATTAAATAACTTTTCAATGTAATGCGAAGATAAAAAAAAATTAATGAAGTGCCTTCAAAACAATATTTTTTCGGCGCGCTTTACGCGCTGTTTCTTAGTTGCTTGTATTCTATTATATATTCTTCAGACATCACAAATATACCTGCTATTAGTGCGAGCTAAGATATTAATATATTTGTAATCTGATTAGCTTCGCGCATCATAATTTCATTTACAGAGTGTAACGGTAATGCTGGAGTTAAATTCCAATGATTTTGCAGACACTTCAGAGCTATCGGGGATAATAATTAGGGACACAACCCATTAGCCGTGTTGATTATCATCTACGACTAAACGCAGTTTTACTCGGGTTTCACTTGACCAGACTAGCATAGGTACAGTATCTGTCTATGTAACAGGCATGTAGCCTAAGCGCATTGTGTTTCTCATAGGAGAAAAGACTTTCCTTCCCTTGTCCAAATTGACGCTGGGCACCGTTGGCCCACGCTCGAGCGTCTAATTATGACTGTCAAATTACCTGTTATAAGCAAAAGATTCTACACCTCTGTTTTAAAGTATACCGTTTTCAGTTGATTGTTGATGGACACACCAAACAGTCAATCAAAGCTGTAGTGAGGCTTCTGACGAGTGGCCTGTTTGTATAGGGTATGAAAAGTCGTTCTGAATTGAGGTAATTCCCCTTCCCCTTTGAAAAATTAGGTTTCGGGACGGTACAGAGTCCAAAATAATGCTATCATTTCTTCGTTCAATTTTACGTGTCTCGACCATGCTCAAAATTTTCGAAATCTAGAAACCAACATTTTATGGCTCCGTGGCAAAGCTGAAACATATTGTGAAACAATGAAAGAAACAACAAAACATTTAAAAATGGAGCTCATTTCAGTGTACAAAAGGATCAAGCCGCTTAATTGTCTGATATGGTTGTGTTTATTTTTAAAGATACATAAGCGTAGGAAGCTTTTTGAAAGTGGGGGTGGAAGTGAATGTTGGTTATCAGTTTAAATATTTTGGATTTTTTTTTACTATTTAAAGTGCCCTAAATGCAAAATGGTGCAATGTTTGAAAAACTTTGAAGTAATTTCATCCTATTTTAACAGAGTTGTAACGAGTCACTCAATTTTGCAGTCGAGTCAAGTCATCATTTACTACTTTCAATGTGACTCGAGTCGAGTCAGTGGCTCGAGTCATTGTATTATTTTTATGAGGAATGTTATGATACAATTCCTCGAGTCATTTCCCTTTGAAAATCAGTGACTCCAGTCATGACTCGTTACAACACTGCTATTCAATGCCATATTTTGGCAGCATGTCATCCAGAGTGAGGGGTGGGGGCGAAACGAGGTTTCCACCCCCATCTATCAGAGTGGGGCGGTCTCCCCCTCTTTTTCCTACGCCTATGAGATAGTCAGCTCATGACTGACTGCGAGAGATGGTTTTTGAAGAGCTTTTGAAACCCATATGGGTCATCATTGTAATACATTACAATAACCATACTCCTACGTACTGCACTATTCGGAGTGGACCATTGATACTGCTGGGGGATCTTTCGAATCTCCCTGAATACGTACTTGATTTTCTCCTCCAAATAAAATTTCTTAGATCCATCCATGGCCAACCGTTACGTTCAATTGGCAACTTACAGTATGATGGTTTGTAACCTATAATGAAACGGCTGAGCCAAAGGATGAGTCTCAGAGGTAAAAATTAAGGTCCGTTCACACCAAGATCGAAATCTGCTGCGTTTTGCGGGCGGGACGCGGAAATTTTTTTCGTAAGACAAATAGTGGCAATTTAACATCAATGAAACTTTAGAAAATCGCCCCACTTGTTCTGAGATAACAAATTTCGCGTCTCGCACGCAAAACGCAGCAGACTTCGGTTTTGGTGTGAACACACGTTTAGGATCAGATAATCTATATACTACTAGATTGCGTTTGTCAAGTTTTCTGAGCTATTTTTCTTGCCAAAAATAGCAGAAGATACTTTCGAATTTCTTGAAACATATCGCTTTTGGCTAAGATTATGTGTAGTATCTGTTCTTTCTAGCCAGTCTAGGACGGGATCACGCCAGGTGCGGTTCTACGGGAGCTAGGGGGGCTTTATCCCCCTCCCCCAAAAAAATTTCCTAGCCCCCAAAATTACGCAAAAACTTATATTGACTAAAAGTGTTGAAGACTTAGGTATGCCCAGAAAATACTCCACATGGCTCTTTATCAGGCCCATAAATCGTAAGTTCTGTAACAACTTTTTCTATAACTTCAAAAAAAATTCGCGCGCTACGTGCGCTTTCATCTTCAGTTCTATCGAGCGGTAACGCCCGCCGTTTCAAACATATTGGATTTATTCTGCCTTTCCACAAATATTGTTCTTCTGTGTAGGCCTGATTCTAGAGAAACACGAAAATGAATCGTTGCGAAGTTCTATCCTTTTTATTTCATCTTTTGGAAGATTCTTTCTTCAGCCTCAGTCGCCACTGTGGCAAACATATTTTGTGAGAAAAAAGATTTTTCAACTTCGTCGGGAAGCCTTAATGGTAAGATAAAGAATCCCCGACGACAACCATGCAGTCGCTCCAAGAAATTTCTTGGTTTTGCTCTTAAGAAGGGCAGATTCTTCAATAAAAACCCAATTTTTTTTTACTTTCCTTAATGAAAACAAAAATATGTAATCTTTTTCAATATAACCCCAAATTTTCGCCGCGCTTCGCGCGCCTTATATTCGATTTCGGCAACCCATTGCAGTTGCAGGGGCTTAGAGTACCTGGCTCCTAGTCAGGGCGCTTGGCCTCCATGTCGGGAAATCCAAGGACCACCCCTGGCTGGGCCTGCATGCAGGTTTTCCTTTGGGCACTGAAGTATACCCCCAAATTTCGGGGCGCTTCGCGCGAAATCCTCACAGTCCACGTTGTATAACTTATGAACATTATAAGCACAAAGTACCACTGAACTTTCCTAGCATAAACTAGGTGTACTATTATGCTGAATCATCCCAGGGCCTTATGGTAGCCCATGGCAGCATGGTTCCCTCACCGTCCGAAAAGCACTCAAGTTAGCTACGGTACGCTTGCGGAGCTGAAGAAGTGCCACCATGACCATAGCCTTGTTCCGTTTACTTCCAAAAATTCCACGTCTCTCTATCGCGAGAGAAGGGGAAAATGGCCGCCAGGGAAGGGGAACTTTTTGCGCTCATAACGCTCACTTTCATACGTAGGCCCGATTTCTTTGAGCTATGATCCGTGAAGGGCTTGAGATATCATCCCATGCAGGTTCCCGCAAACTACCGTCATCTGTTGGCACCACTAACTACAAACATAAAATTCTTCGGTGCCTCCTTTGCGGTACCGCAGCCCCCTTTGTCAGAATTCCTGATCAAGGGTCTTTTCTTAATCCGGTTTCACCAGGTTCAATGGCAATTACATAGTCCCCCCCCCAAAAAAAAAATAAAAATAAAAAAACATGTCCCTAGAATCGCGCCTGGACCACACATAACAGACCAATGATGTATAGAGGTCTAAAGATCAAGAGGTTGATCATGTTACCGTAAGTCTTTTGAACCTTCAGGGTACGTAGCTCCTTTGAGGAGCAAAATCCTCCGGGTATAATGTTTGCTTTCGCATAGTAGGTGATTAGGGGCGGAGCAACAGGTGCACTTGCACCGCCCCCCCCTTCGGCATATAGGAGCCCCATATTAAGGAGCGCCGGGCAGACCGAGAATTGCAACTCTAATATTTCCATAATGTCTAGCTATTCGCATTCTGCTCTCAACCCAAACTGCTATTGTTTTCTGGTCGCATATCACTCATACGATCAGAACTTCGAAGCGCTGTCCGCAACTGTTTCAGCTACGTTTCAAAAAATTCATTCCTCGCCGAAAGGAATTTATGCAGTCATTATCAGGCGCGGATCCAGGGCTCCAAAGAAGGGGGCGAACTTTTTGTGGGCGAAATTCGAAAGTCCCTAATGGGGTGTGGAATCCTCCCCGACAATTTTCTGCGATTTAGCGGTGTTAAATGCGATTTCCTTGCATTTGGTAACCAGAAAAGAGTACACAAAGGAACACATTTTTCATTTTTTTTTCTCTTTTAATTTCTTGGGCTGGCGATCTGGGAGCACGCCCTCTGTACCCCTGAATCCCCTTAATGGTGGTGTGAGTTTGTGTGTGCGAGCGAAGAAAAATCGATAGTTTTGGGCATAGTCTATACCTCGGGTTATGTGTATGAACTGTTTTCACTAAACTTGTAGGCACTCCCACAAAATTGCGTGCACCAGGCCCCACACTTTTAGTCCGGCCCTGTTCTGCTCGTTGGCTCTTCGCCAGAGAGTCGAGGAGACGTTGGAAAAGTAGGCTACTTCCTGGAACACATTTTTTGGGGCTGTGAATGTATTTACTATGGGGGACAGGCGGACACCCCACCCCCAAAGTACCCAACATCAAATGATCCCTCTCATCGACATAAACTTGTGTTGGCGGTAAAGTCTGAAAACTATGCGTTCCACGTTTAAAGCAAGAGTTGCGGGGGCAATGGGAAAGCCCCCCTCGAGATTTTCAAACCCTAAATTAAAAAAGGCACACTTGACAAAGCTGCATGAAAATGCTTAAAGGGTCACCTGATTTGTGTATTTAAGGCCCTAAGAGCATGAAAAATTGCATATAAAGGTTTCACTTTCCCAAATTTTCCGAGTAGGTTCCCGGACCCCGCTGCAGAGGGCCCGGGCTTTTATGTAGGTAGCTCGCACTAACGAATGAGCCTTCATCCCCATGCATGATGCACACAAAACAGTTGAAGCCTATACGTTATAGATCTTTATATTGTTTCTCACGTGGTGCCACACATATAAAAATTATCTTAAGACTTTCATGAGGAATTGGGACCTTGAGAAGTGGTTCTCATGAGAAATGCTTTGAGAACTTTCTCATGAGATTCTCGTGAGAAATTTTATGAGATTCTTGTGAGAAACCTTATGAGAAATCTCTCAAAATTAGGTTCTCATGCATTCCATGAGATATTTTTCCTGGCGTATAACAGTATATACCATTAGTTAGTAACGCTTCTTACACAATAGGAGTGTGGAAAATCAACCATGAAGCCATGTTTTTCATACGTTGGTGGAGGACACTACTGCATAACTTTGGGAAGATGATATATGTGCTTACTTTATCTATCTCTCCATGGTTTGACAATAGGCGTTCTGTTTGAATTATTATTTTTTTTTTGTTATCTCCTTCAAGTTTACATGTTTACAAGTATGAAAATGAATTCTGTAAGTTGTCTTCAATTTAAATACTTAAGTGCCCTGGGCAGTTTACATTACTAGTTTGCAGAAGTTTGAGCCTGAAATCACAATTGTAGGAGTCAATTTGAAAAGATTAATACAGGTAACCGAAACTCCAGTCAAGTCCTCAAAGTAGCAGGTAGAGGAGTGTAAGAACTAATATGTCACAAATATCCAACAATTGAGAAAACCAGTTGCCAAAACTGTGTTCTTACACTGCTCTAGCATACAGCCTATAGAGAATGCTATCCACTGTTAGTTGTGGAAAGTCTTGTTGGCTGAGTATCTCCCAGTACAGGCCGCAAGATCTGAACAGGGGCGTCCCTAAG
Source organism: Holothuria glaberrima (assembly GCA_009936505.3). Lineage (NCBI taxonomy): Eukaryota > Metazoa > Echinodermata > Holothuroidea > Aspidochirotida > Holothuriidae > Holothuria > Holothuria glaberrima. The sequence continues at coordinate 9,566 of WURT03002261.1, forward strand.
GATCGATGAGAGGGGTGCTGGACATTTTCCCGACAAAAAAGAGTTACATTATTGACAAAAAAAAGACAAAATGCCTGCCACGGTTTCCAGAAAGGTTAACTCATAAGCAGTGATGTAGCCAGGATTTTTCTAACGGGGGGGGGGGTGCAGAAGGATTTCCCCTTGGGAAATTGTTTTTAAAAATAAGGTGTCTTTACATGTAATCTGGTGCTACATAAGCTACCTTTGAAACATAATTTGCGTTCAAAAATCTACCTATTTTAAGTACTAAAAAAACGAGGAAAAATCGGCATCAGTGAGGGGAGCATGGCCTATTGGTTCCCCCCCCCCCCCCGCCACCTAAAATACGTTACTGCTCATAACCATCGTTTGAAGGTAATATTTGCAAAACAAAGTACACGATAGAAGTTTTTAATATAATGGGTAGACAAAAAAAAAGAAATCTATCGGGAAACGCAGTTTAACGTTTAGCAATGGCAATTTTACCTCGGCGTAATCATTTTCATTTGTCTGCTTCAACAGTAAGGTGGACTTCGACATGGAAGTAGTAGCTCAGAGGACGTAGTAGTTCTAATGTAGGAGCATAAGATCCTCTTCAACGTGGGGCACTTGCCCTTCTTAGGGCCTATTTCAGCAATGGCCCTCTTTAAGGGGATGAGGGGGCGAATCCCCCGGAAGGTCGGGAACATTAACACAATTGTGTGCGCCAGAATGAAGCATTAACTCATTGCATACGTACCAACCAGACCAGGAAATCTCAGTCTGTCTCTATCATTTCAAAACAGGGTAATTCGGACTAACCGCCGGCCTAATTCTTTAAGATTCATCGAGATTGATGGTGGGAAGGGTGGCAGACTTTCTGTGGAGTTTAGCAATAAGTGTGCTTTGTTCGATTTGAAGTTATGAATGGACAATAAGAGTAGAAGATAATTGCTCGCAATGCGCGCCGAAAATAACACTTTTACTGACATTTTGGTTGTTTGCCTTCATTTTTCATAGCAATTAAATATATACAACAACACTGAATACGCTCTTAATAAACCTTAAAAATTGCTGCTTACCCTCTGGTTTCATAGAAGCCAGGATCGACTAACGGCCATTTGATTTCTTTATGACGCAGCAGGTTTGAGGGTTGGGAGCTAGGATTACAAAAGTTGCAGTCCATAGGCATAGGAAAAGGGGGCAGAGGGGGAGACCGCCACTCCACTCTCGATGGTGGGGGGCGAAAGACTTGTTTCGCCCCAATTTGGATGACACGCTGCCAAAATATGGCATGGAATAGGATGAAATTACTTCAAAGTTTGTCAAACATTGCACCATTTTGCATCTAGGGCACTTGAAATAGTCAAAAAATTTCCAAAGGGACGAAATTACTTCAAAGTTTGTCAAAACTTGCACCATTTTGCATCTAGGGCACTGTAAACAGTCAAAAATTTTCCAAAGGGAGGGGACACCCCTCCCCTAGGACCCCTCCCCCAGGGCATTGCTCACTAACATTCACTTCCGCCCCCTTCACTTTCAAACAGCTTCCTACGCTTATGTGCACGGGTATTTCGCAGTAATCCAAGGCACGTTCCGTCCTTCTTGAATTAGTAATTGGCTAACTAGTGAATATGAAGGATACGCGCGAAGCGCGCCGAAAAATAGAATTTTAAAGATCATTTGGTAATGATTTTAGGCACCGCATCTACAAAAGCAGTCGAAAAAGCGAAACTCTTTCTCAATCATCGAAATACAAAGTGTATGCACTTTCAAGTTTACAGCAAACGCGAACGCTCCCGACTTCATGGTTTTAGTAAGGGGGGAAACCAGCGCAAACTGCACCGACCCGACTGCTACGCGACAGAGAAAACTAGTCGCGTGGCAGACGAGTCAGTCAGGTGTATGCCAATTTTTTGTTCTCCACCTGACTGTCGGTCCCGGTTGCGATCCGACAGTCTTCTTCGACTTCATCGGAAATACCAAACTGTTTCATATTTGGCCGGGGGGGGGGGAATTTGGGGGAAAAGGGATGGTCGTCGCAGTTTAGTAAGGTCGTGACAGATTACAGCTGTCATCGACCCAAAGGCAACTCATCTTTCAATGAATTGGCCAAAGAAGAAGCTTTCGCAAAATTAGACGACGGTCCTGTGCTCTCCCCAGAGTGTGACTTAAAAACAGAAGATAGACTTTTGAATGTATCCACCAATGTGCTGCAGGTATGGTTAACCTACAATTCGACTGCCACTCGACGCACCTGACTTCTAAAACCACCAACTCATCCCCGACGAGCAATCAGGGTGAGTTGCTCCACATTCCAATAAGGCTTTTATTTCACAGTGTCGGACATAGTGTCTATTTCATGACAGACAATTATGCAATACCGTACTTCTGCTTTCCCGATAGCTGGATTTCTTCAAATGACATTGGCTTCCCGAATAGTGTAGTAGAGATCACTTACCGTGCTGACACGGGACCCTTAATTTTTTTTATTACTTTCCCAACAATATATAATAACTTCCCGCCAAACAGAGTAGTTTGCCAATACAGTTAAATCTTGGAGGGGTTACATTTCTGGTTAATGAACCCAAAGCAATATTTTCAACCGACACTGATTCCCTTAAAGTAAAATATAGTGATCATAAAAGTTCCCGACATTTGTGTACCCCAAATAAAAAGATTTTTTCTAACAAAGTCAGGGAACTTCAAAAGAAAGAGGCATTTTTTCCCGACAGCCGGTACAATTTTCCGACGAACGACACTTTGAAAATTTCTAGGGTGTAGCACCCCCACACCCCCGGTAGTGACGCCCCTGGATCTGAAGCTACTCCCAGAAAAGGACACAAGCGAACAAGATAGAATCCCAAAGTGTAAGCTGCTGTTTAGTTGTGTCCCAAAAAGCAAAGTTGGCTTGTAACGACCCGTTTTGTAACAACTGACCAAAATGTAACAACTTTCTGCCCAAAATGCAACAACAAATATTGACCCGCCCTCTTGATTTCTTTCATCTCGTTTAGCGTTTACCAGCGTGGTTCTTAGGCATAATAACTACATTCTTACATTTTATGTTTTATGTTATTTACAATTTTTCTTGTCTTTTATCTCTTCGTATCCATTGTTTTACACCTTTTGTCTTTGTTGCTCTTGTACATTATCATTTTATACTTTTACTCCTTTTGCCGCAGAATTGTAATTTCCTTTATGGGATTTAATAAAGTTTACTCTATACTCTACTCTACTCTACTCTACTCTATTCTACTCTACTCTACTCTACTCTCTCTATATATATACAAAGAAAAACGGGCAATGCCTTTGATTCTAACATAATCTTTAATAAAAACACAATTTCACACAAATTTTCGGACCCCTGGTCCTTCCTCAGGTGCAACAAAGAATGAAAAGTTCACTCGCTCATAAGTTTACTGTTTGTAGAAGATGAAGCCAGAGAGAAAGCTCAGATCCCTATTTAATCAGTGCACACATAATTCAATTAGTCGAACTTTATTCCAACCGATAGTTAACATAATACATAAATAGGATACAATCTAATTGGTTGAGTAGCTTTCATAATAGGAACAATATACATAACTAACATAAATGAAAGGTTGAGGGGAAACCAAAGAAGCTCTGAAAAGCTTATGTATGGTCTCCTAGCAAGATAACACATAAAGATAAACATAGTGTTTATATGTAAAGCAGGAAAGCACAGAGTATGAACCATTCGATGCGACTGAAAGAGAGAAAAAAGAATGCAGTACAGAACAACATAGGTTGATTTTAAGAGATATAATTAGCAATGAGAACACGCTTCAAGTGACTTTTAAAACAATGAATTGAGGGCCCACTTCTAATTGCAGTAGGGAGGTCTGTCCAAATTTTTGGACCTGTATATTTAACAAAACGCTGGCTACTCTTAAGTTTATAAAAGCGGGGTACAATGGAAATAGTACTTCCTTGTCTAGTATAATTACAGATATGGTCCTCAAAGAAATTATTAAAGTTAGAGGGGAGCAAACCATTGATGTACGCATAAGTGAAAGCTGCGATTTGATACCTACAGATATCGAATACAGTTAAAATATTCAAATGAGAGAACAAGTGAGCAGAATGAGCATAGAACATGTTCCGGTTCTGTGAATCAATTGTGTTTCAACGAGGGTCCGTTTACTTGCATCGGTCAAGTTGCCGTGGAAAATAGCAAACTTTAGGTTGTTTAGGCTGTGGTCAGGGAGGTTAAAATGTTCAGCGACTGGAAAGCGCGATCTATTGAGTCGGATTCTGCTTTTGTTGTTATTGAATCGTAAGCGAAATGATGTGGAAGTTCGACCGATGTACTAAATATTGGGGCAGAGAGAACATGTGATCAGATATGACAACGTTACAAGTATCACAACTGAAGGAACCTGGTCTGAGGACGCTAATTTCAAGCATAGGCATAAGGAATTATTATTTTTCTGTGTTCAGTCATAAAAATTAAAATTTCATTTTCATCTCATGATAGCATGTTGCCTTAAAAATACATGAAGTTTCAAATCATTTCATTTTATTTACAAGTATAGGAAATGCTGGTATCATCTTGGAAAACTGATTAGAAACACCGTTTTAATTTGTCTTATAATGTTACAAACTCTCTCTAGAAGGGAAATTTAATACGTTTGTGCACTATAGTCTACCCTTTAATTCTGTATCAAAGTTATACACTGTACTGACACCTAATTGCAATGATATCCAACTCGGAGGCCGACCGCCGAACAAGTCAATAAATTAAAGAATGGTTCACTTAACATCAAATTATGCAAACTTCAATCTTCAAATATATACAACTCGATAACTAAAGTCGTTCCAACGGCTTACGCCGTCGAATGACTGTCAATGGCTGTCAATTTTTCGTCAGAATTTATTGACTTCTTCAGGACTGATGTGTATAAACTCAGCCGTAGTCGGGAGGGGGGTCTCTGAGTAGGGATGGCCCCCTAAAGAATAATTTGTCCTTTAAAGACTTTTAAGGAATATTAAATTGTAATTGTTCATGCCTTTAGGAATTTGTTTTTTCGGGATCTAATTTTCTGGTGGCTCCCCAACTGAGAAATTCTGATTACGTTTTACCAGCAAAAATGTTGTTTTTTTCTTGTTATTGTAGACTTAAGGTCCCTTCAATCGTTACTTTTTCCGAGCCCTTACGATGGCCTCTCAAAACGTGACAATACTGACAAACTATAGCATGGACCTACCGCCTGGTATCAAGGCGAGGGCTACAGCAGTGGTTTTTTGATGCTCGGTGGGTCGATGGAGCTATTACGTAATAGCTGAATGGTGGGTCTCAGCCAAGATACAGACTAATTGACAGCCGGTGAGCTGGATCCACACCAGTCACACCGGGCTTGCAAAGAAGTGAAAAGAAATGCATATTTACTGTGTTTTCAGTTTACACTGATGGAATGGTCCTTTTCATAATTGAGAAGATATAGCCTTTCTAGAAATTTTGGTAAATATTAAATTTTCTGGACAAATTTCCAGCTTGTCAACCGCTGGCAGAGTGGAGCACGTCCATCTATGATAATCTTGCAATTTGAAAACGGTGACACCCAGCATACACGTCCACCCACCAATTTGTCATGGACTGTGAAATGGAAGACGGACAACATGCTATCAGCGAAACATTTCTGGCAACATACAAGGACCAAATCACATTTGAAGTCACTTTCTTGCGGCATTTGGCGCTACCTATTTGCACCCTGTGTTTTAAATTTGACATATCGTCACAGTACCGCTCAGACCGCTCCACGCATCTTTGCAGTGCCCGTTGTTTGGTTATTGTTGGAGGCATTTTACCAGGAAATGTCGATAGGACTCATATCTTATAGGTTAATGTAACTCATTTAATTTACAGCTAATTAACACACTGGATTTGGAATTGAAATCTTCCATTTTTCATACAGATATATCTGACCGTTATCCTATTTGTGTTTATTGTGATGAAACCATTGTTGCAGTCCTGAGAGGTGTTGGTTATGATATCGTTAAACATGATAGTAAAAATCCCAACTTGTTAAAGTTTAAAAATGAACTGCATCTTTCGACTAGGCAAATGTTTATTCTAAACGTGACCCCAACTCAGCTTTCACTTCTTTTCACTCTTACTTAATGGAAACCTTCAATAGAAATTGTCCCATCCGAAAAGTACTAAGAAGAAAAACCTTTGCAAGTCTCCTTGGATTACTAATGGTATTTTAAAGTCGATTTCTAAGAAGAGTTAACTTTTTTTTTACAATTATAGATCTAACCCCACTGAAGAAAATTCAGCTGCCGATCGTAACTTCAGGAACAATCTGACAAAGACTATTAGGAGTGCCAATCAACGTATTATGCGGATCACTTTGATAATAACCTCAGCAATAGTAAAAGGTCTGGAATGGTATAAGGCAAATATTAACTAAAAGTGTGGGGAATCCCACTCAAAATTATTTTTCGATCGACGGTGGTGTTACAAATAATGCGTCAGATATTGCCGAACATTTCAATAATTACTTCTCAACTATTGCAACTGACGTAGCAAGCAATATCAAGCTAATAAATAAATCCTTTTCTGTTTATCTTAAGAGTCATATGCCAAATACCTTTGCTTTAAATCCAGTATCGCATGGAGAAGTTATCATTGAAATTTGTAAACTGTCAAGTCACAAGTCTCCTGTTTATGATCACATTTCTAGCGAGACACTGAAATTTGTCGGCGATGATATTGTGGCACCTCTCTCATATATAGTAAACTTATCTTTTTCCACAAGAATTTACACACAGATGATTTAAAAATTGCCAAAATTATTACAGTTTATAAGTCTGGTGATTTTTCCAATTATCGTCCCGTGTAAGTTGTACCTGCACTATCAAAATTATTTTTAGTGGGCAGTATGGTTTTCGAAGAAACCATTCAACTTATATGGCTTCACTTAAATTTGTGGATGATATAGCAAATGACTTGGATGCTAAACTGAAAACTGTAGCTTTGTTTATAGACTTATCTAAAGCTTTTGACAGATCATAACACATTACTTTACAAATTACAGCATTATTTTATATAGCCCTTGGATGAAATGTTATCTCAAGGATCGTAAAAATCATGTTTCATTTAAGTTTAATAATTCTTCTCTCAAAGTAACTAATATAGGGGTACCCCAAGATTCTATTCTAGGCCCACTTCAATTTTTAATTTATACAAATGATTTATGCAAAGCACAGTGGCGTAGCTAGGATTTTTTCTAGAGGGACAAGACCTAAAAATTTCCGAATTTTCATCTGAAAATTTCAGAATTTTTTCTTTTTCTATTCTACAACTCCAGATGAATGGTCTACATTTCCCAAAGCATATTACACCTACACAGTATTATACATATGGATATGCATTTATGTAATACGTACTA
>WURT03002272.1:5228-16961 GCA_009936505.3 Holothuria glaberrima
ACATGTTAGCGCATCCCAAGAAGTGACGTCATTGGGGCACAGTTAGTAACACTACTGCACTAGGCAGCTTACTCATTTTTCTACACACCGAATCATGTGCATGGTAACACATGTCAGCTGATACATCATTACAGACACCTCTACTATAGTACTGGAGCAGTGCGTGTGACCATTGACAAGATTGTGAATGATAATGTAAGTCGTTGCGGGGTGACTTCATAGCATTCGCAATAACACCTTCAATGAACAGCCCAAATGTAGTCGCGCTTGTTATGATTGTCCATACATGTGCATAGCTGTTCTGTACAGCGTGCGGAAAACATTCTTTGTGAACAAAAAACAGAAGCTTGTGTAGGGAAGCTAAAACACGCGCCCGCATATGCACGCATGCTTATTGTCCAATGATGTGCCTCGAAGCCCCAACACAGGCCGTGCTTGGTTCTCTATATGATGCGCTGGTATTGTGATGTACAGTAGGTGCCTTTTCATGAAGTTGCTAAGACGTCTCCTCAATGTATACTATAGCTGTTCCACATCTAGACACGTGTCCTTATATAGTGTAGTGTCTGTGCCAAAAATTATGTTATAACAGTCAGGTGACCTGTTGGGGCATTTTTCGAAATTGAATTTTGTGCATTTTCTTCAGATTCCATTTATGCTGAATTGCGAAGGTTTTAACTGAGTGTGAAATGATATTTTTACAATGCTGTATCCAATCTTGCAATTTACACAAAGGTTATTTTGGCCGTGTCATGCCCACTTTTACGTGAGATCTTGATGTAGGAAGCTTGGATTAATTTCCCACTATGCATGAAGATGCATTATAGTAACCAAGGATTCTTATTGTTTTTGGTAGAGGTCAAAGGTCATCTGGAGTCACGGGGGTCAAACTGAAATCAAGATCCTATCTGGAGTCACCAGAGGTCCAAAAGCAAAATTTCCATAGAATTGCCAAGATCAATATGTATCTGGGTCACTACAGGTTAAGAAGCAAAATTTCCCAAGAATTTCTAAGATGTCACGTGGGGTCACCACAGAAAAAGCGAAATTTCCCAAGAACTGCCAAGACCTTCATCTGGGGTCACCAAAGGTCAAAACCAAAAAATTCTTAAGAATTCCCACGATCAAATATGAACACAGTATTTCCAACATCATAAGATGCATTTGACCACTGATTGAAAGAAATGGGACATGGCATTATTTTGAATAAAACATCATCGAAACCTTAACACATTTTTACATTCTGGTTTCAAACCAATATTAGAGATATGAATACCAACAGTATGTTATCATTTTAAATAGGTGATGGAAACATATCCCCAGTGATCCACTTGTGAATTCTGCTACTGCTAGCCAAGATGAGGTGGACCTGACAAGAGCTGAGGCTCAACTTGCATTACCAATTATTCAGTCCTGTGACAGTTCCTCGAAAAACACCAATCATGATCCCACACACAAGGCTTTAGAATGTTCTCATCCAGATGACATATCCTATCAAAGTAAATCAACATGAACCTGAATGTTCCAAGAATCGGTCAGTAATGTTGATGCTACTAGCAACGTCTCAACCTTTTACTTCATCTTTGCAACAAAATGGCCTTCCTCCACCTAATTCACCCAATCCTTTTGAAGATGTGGATTTAATTATATCATGTCAAAGAAATGTGCCAGATTTTATTGAAGAAGAGATTTCCAAGAATGAAACCCTGGCCTTCAAGATAGACACTGAAAGTGAGCCCAGCATTAATGCTTTTCATGACATGTATAAGTCTTCTGATGGTTATACATCTGAAGAAAGTGATGTTTTCCCAGTATATAAAATGCCAGAAAAACGGTCCCCAAATCAGCCATCTACCAGCACTGCCAATTACCCTCCTGAAGCTGTTCACAATCCATTTACGTGCAGTGAAAGTTACTCTAGTGATGACACTCACAGACCAAACTATAAAGAGTGTATAAATCTGATTTATATGTCACAAGCCATTGTTAGTGTTTCTGACAATGCGTCAGACAGTGAAGGTGAGTCTTATAATGCTGCTGATGACCTCCTTCAGAATGGTCTGCCTCCAATGAGAGCAATATTTGTCTTGTCCAAAGGCCCTCTGTTCTGAAAAAGCCAAAGAATATAACCCTACATTTGAAAGGGAACGATCAGGAAAAAACAGTCATGACCTTGTCATGTGTTGTCATTGCAGTGGATGTTATGCCAAGAGCTACATGAAAAGACACACAAGTTGTCAGGGTGATTCAAGCGTGCCATCAGTTTCAGTTCCTGTTCACCTGTTTTCAATTGATGAAGATTCAAGCAAAGAGTTTGCAACTGAGGTCTTGGCTAAGTTCCGTCGTGATGAAATCGGTATGCAATGTACAGCAGAGCCAGGTCTCATCCTGATAGGCCGAAGATTGTGGTTTATGGAGAAAAGAAAGGTGGATAAAAAAATGGAAGTGCGACGTTCAGTGATGTCAGATGTGCGATGACTATCTTCATTGTACCTGGAACTTGTGAAACAGGAAGAACATCATGGAATGTTGTCAGTAAGAAATGGTAATGTGTCAGACCTTTTCCAGAGAGGTAACTTCTCTCATCTGGAAGATGCAATCGAATGCTACACATCCTTGGAAATAGATGGCACTAAGGACGTAAAAGCTGGCCTGAAGAATGCATTATACTATCTCCTGAAATCTGCAAGGATTTTAAAGGCTACATATCTTATAGACGACCAAGATGATGAGGCAGCAAAGATTGATAAATTCATAGCTGTGTTGGAACTAAACTACAACTACCTGTTCGGGGATGCCGTCTATAAGACTCTACAGCGAAGACAAGTTAAGCTGCGAAGACCTGAAGCATTACCCCAGGAAGAAGTTTAAAGGAATTACGACATTACATCACCGAGAGTATGTCAAAGCTATCATCTGATACTACTCTTGCAGATCTCCACCACTTTGTTATGTTGAGGGATTTGGTTGTGTGTAGACTCACCCTCTTCAACGCTAGGAGAGGTGGAGAACCTGCAAGACTGTTAATCAGGGAATGGAAAGATACAGAAAATGGAGCATGGTTGGATACAAATCACATTGAAAATCTCGAAGAATTGGACTAGACTCTGGCATCATATCTCTCAATTACTTACCAAAGTGGGAATAGGAGTAAGCATTTAGTCCCAGTGCTGTTTCCATCAGACACACTAAAACCAATCAGAAAGCTCAGCAGTGAGGAGTGGCGCACTGCTGCTTATATTAATAAAGATAATCCATACCTGTTTCCTAATACAAATGGGTCAGAGAATCATGTTTTTGGGTGGCATTCCGTCTCCCAGTGGTGTGAGAAATTGAATTTGAAGGACCAGACATTAATCACTGCTACCAAAAATCGACACAGAATAAGTACTCTTTTTGCACTCATGGATGTCCCAGAAACAGAAAGAGAGTACTTTTACAAGCACCTTGGGCACTCAAAAGAAACTAACTGCAACATCTACCAAGCTCCTCTTGCGATCAAAGAATTGACAGTCGTAGGAAGAAGACTGCAAACAATTGATGAAAATAATCTGGTTATCCTGCACTTTCCATCATTGAATTAATTTTTTCAAATCTGCTTTTACACATGCCTCAGTTTACCATTTTCATCTTAACCTTTCTATCCCCGTTCCCTTTTGACCCTGTAATCTTTATTTCCATAATTTATCCTAGAAATATAAAAAAGGGATAACTTTTTAATTCACAGGCTCCATTAAAATTGAGTATTAGAGGATCCTAGTTTCAGCAAAATTTGAAACCTTTGCTTTATGCGGCTGCCCTTATCTTCATCTTGGTGCAACCTTTTTCGAGTGCTACAAACCCGTTACATTGTTGGTTGAGTCTACTTGTTTTGTTTTAGGTGATGAAGATGAACTACTTTCCTGGACGAAAGCAGCAAAATGCAAAACTACAGTTCTTCATCAAAGGTTCAGCTACAGGTCAGAATTTAAAACTTCCATTAAGTGGCCAGTATAAATCAAACTTATGATGAAAATAAAACTAAAGATCAATGTTAACCCATCGTGAAATGTGCCACAGGTTTAGTATTACTGCTTGTGGAAATTTATATTTTCAAGGAAACTGAATATTTCAGAATTGTAAAGGACTTATGGAAGTTCAAAATCCATACTTTTTAGTATGCGTTTCCTTGTAAAGCTGACTAGTAGTGGTCAGAATCATTCGCCTCATGGAGTAGCATCTATGTGCCAAAAGGCAATCCCAAGTAGAAGGGGACGGGAAAAGTAGATTTTTATGTTCCACTTTTAACAGAGAAAATTGAAAGCTTCTATGATATAAGCAACACTTTGGGTAATAGTCACTTCTTGTGACTTATTTGGCTGCTTTGGCTGCTAGCAAAGTGAACTAGTACATTGAAACAAATTTCAGGGATCTAGGATTTCCATATAAATACAGAAATCTGTATTTTTTGAGAATTAAATGAATTCTCTATATTTTTTTCGGACCAGAAATACTGAAAAAGTGGAGGAAAATTCGATTGTAAAAACAGAAAATTATCTGGGCGCCATACTCAAACACCGAGCTCTGCTAACTTCAATATCCACTCAAGTTCTCCACACTGAATTGCACCATCATGATATTGAATATGTACAGTACTACACATGCCTGAACAGAATAGCACCACAAATGCCTTATAACTTCAATGTCTTCACATTAAAGTGTGCGATATGTCATGGCGAAATTGCTACAAGTACTCAACAAACTTTTGACTGAATGCCTGAATGCTGTTATGTGATATGCTAGCTTCAAATCAAAGTTGCACATCGCCTGCACAATGGAATGGTATGATTGTCGTGTCTGAAATTTCTGTTTAACTGCCGTCGATAGTCCGTTTTGGGTTTCGATGATAAGAGAATCCTATGCATTCATGATGGCGTGTGTGTATGTGCGTAGGTGTGTGTGAGTTTGTAGGTGAGACTGAGGACCTAAATAATAGATTTCTAGGTCCTCGAAAGTAAATTCAATAGATTTCTCAAGTCCTCGGAAGTTTAACAATAGACAGTCTATTGTTAAGGTTAGGGTTAAGGAAGTAAACAAAAGAAATGACAATGAGGTCCTCGGTTTGTACGTTAAACCTACTTGTATGTGTGTGTAAAACCTACTTCTAGGCTTGTTAACATGATATCTCAAGAAGGGAAACTCTGACAGTTTTCAAACTTGGTACATAGATGCCCCATATTAAGAGGAAGAACCATATTGTTTTTGTTTCAGGTAAAAGGTCATTTGGGTTTACCAGGGGTGAAACTCTGAAAACCTTGTTAAAAGGATTTCTCAAGGTAGAAACCTTGGATGAATTTCATACTTAGTATGTAGATGTGTTATGTAAGAGGAAGAACCCTGTTGTTTTTGGTAGGGCTCAAAAGTCACCTGGGGTCACTGGGGGTTAAACTCTGAAAACCAAGATCCTTATCTGGGTTCATCACAGGTCAAAAAAGAAAATTTCTCACGAATTCTCAAGATCTTTATCCGGGTCACCTCATGTTAAAAAGCAAAATTTCCCAAGAATTCCCAAGATCTTTACCTGTGTCACCACAAGTCAAAAAAAAAAAGTGAAATCTTTCAAGAATTCCCAAGGTCTGGGGTTTCCAAAGGTCAAAAAGGAAAATTTCTCCAGAATTCCCATCATCAAATATGACCACAAAACTGTATTTTTGACAGTGACTGAAATAAATGGGATAACGTAGCATTTTTTTTTTTAATAAAACATACCTGTACAGTACATCATGAAAACCTCAATGGATGCATTTTTGCATTCTGGTTTCTTTGAACATACAAATATAGTAGAGGTGAATAGGAAAGATTAGTTCATGGCAGAAAAACATGAGATCATCTGTTTGTAATTGCATTTGAAAGTCAGATTGTTCATAGACACTGGTAGCCAGGGCTGCATCATAACTAGGCAGTATACGTACAATAGTAGTAGCCTAATGTTACTGTACAGGGAGGATACTGTTTTTCAATTCTGAGGTCCGCTCGTACATACAGGTTAATGTTAGCTTTTAAGTGTAAGATTCCAGGGGTGGTAGTAGGGGGCTACAGCCCCGTCAAGGTCTAGTCCCCCTGTTGGGGAAAATTATTTCTCCAGGGAAAAACAACATGCTTGCTATCATCAATATACTCTTATTATTATATGATATTAAAGATAAATTAATCAATAATCACCCATCGAGGAATGCTTGATCATTTCATCAGACAAAATATTGTTAGATTTTATTGCCTCGACAGGTGTCAGCTGCTCCGACAGTTTCAACTTACCTTATACTGCACACAAGAAGCCTATATTTTTTCCCGTGCTGTAGGCTCTTATTTCTGCCTTCTGAATTTAACCAACATCAAATGTGCACTGCAACATTGTTTGTAGGCCTTATAGGGATCAAAACCGTAATGTTATTTTGCGGATTGAGTTTCGTCAACTTTTCTTACAGCTTTTCCACTGTCATTCCTAAAATTATTGTCACACCAGGATTTAGCCATAGTTTTTCCTGCGGAAAAACGGTCGTATACGTATATACTCTTGCTTATTATCAAGTGGTACTAGCGATGACTAGTACCACTTCCTAAATATCCTTTAAGCTGTTAAAAAAAAAAAAAAAAAAAAATGTGTATGTTGGTTTCTCTGATTCTCCAACGTTAGCACCATTTGTGTATGGTGGGGTACTAGGGGGTTTGGCAAGGTTAAAATATCACAAATTCTTATCCCCCAACGGGGAGGCTAGCCCCCTATCGGGCACATCCTAGCACCCGCCCCTGCAGGATTCCCACCCTTTAGGTTTCATACAAATCCTGCAACAGTGAGTTGCTTTGGCAGTTTAAATTGATTGGAAAAATACTACAAAAATGATATTTTCTTGTACCTGAACATACCACAAGTAATGGAATTTATAGCACCATTTTGCATTACAGCTCCCATCTGAGAGCAAAGGACACCACCTTCCCTTAGACCACATCCCCAGAATGGCATTCAGCCCTGCTTTCAGATTAACAGGTTTTGTTTCAGAACACACTGACATCCCTGAAACTAACTTCTTGAATTTTTGACTATCAAACTAAAGCACGTGCATTATTTTCAGAGCTATAAGCTATCATGTGTAGCTTTGTGCTTTTTTGCTTGCATGCAGTAAATCCCTCCCAGAGGCAACTTCCAATTTTGCCATTTGTTACATTAAATTTGTTTTTCCCCAGCATCCAATTTAAGTCTCCAGTGAATAAATATTACTAGGAGTATACTTCTTGCCATGTTTCTCATGCTAAAAAAAATCCCAAAATGTCAGCTGCAAGTCCAAACCATACCAAATTTTCCAGCCCTCCCTAAGCTTCCTACCTTACCAACTCTCCTGTTTCTGCTCAAATACTAATGTTACGTCCCAATGTTTATTAAATGAAGTTAAATTTCTTTTCCTTTAGATGAATGTGGTAACAATAATGGAGAAGGCGATAATGAAGCAGTCACAAAAGCTACATATTCCACACCTGTATCTTCTAGACTGGATGTTTGCATAGGTAAAGCCCTAATCTTATTCCATAAAATTATCAATGCTTCAAAGCATTGTCATGCAGGAATCAACAGGGTTCCTTCAGCCTGTAAAAGTCATGGAAATTCATTTTTACTTTCCAGGCCTGGAAAAATGTGGAATTTTGTAAAAATGACAGAAGTCATGAAATACGTTGTTGCTTTGTTTAATTGCTTTCGTGTCTTTCCTTTTGGGCTCGGCATGGAGCAAGTTTAATAGTTCTTGTATGTGCTTCAGTGAATTACTAGATCATGAATTTTCATAAGTTGGTCATGGAGTTCTAATGTCTTTAGGGTGTAGAAACCCTGTACCAATTTAGGAGTAGGAAAATAATATACTGTAAGTGCTGCAAAACCCCAGGCTAGTTGAAATCTTTGTCTAGCTGTTATTGCTGCCTCGTCAATAGCCCATGCAGCAGGTTACCTTAATCTAGACATAATTCACTACATGTTGTTAAGCTCAAGAGATGTTTAATACACCACCTCTTTTGCAGTTTCTACATTCTAGCTAAACTACTGTAGTTCAACCAGGAAAGGAGACGTCTCTCCATCAGGTTTCCCCCGGTCATGGAAAAACTGGAAAAGTCATGAAAATTTGAAAAATTATTTCAAGGCCTAGAAAAGTCTTGAAATTCAGGGAAATTTTGTGAAGTCCTGGAAAAGTCATGGGAATTTTCAGAAAGTGACAGTGTTGCTGTTTATATTGTTGAAAACTGTATCTAAGACATCAAGAGGAAGGTCATGGAAACTCTTCACATGGTCCTGGGAAAAGTGATGAAAATTGATATCCCAGAAAGTGCAGGAACCCTGCCTCATTTTTGCAGGGAACCTAGATCAAACCATAACAAGAAAATATTCACATTAATTAGTAGTAACTACAGTATTGCTTCCTTTGTGACAAGACTTCACCCAACCAGTTCATATTGAACATAAGTTATTAATTAATGCATTTTGTAGAATTACTTTAGAAGCAAACATTTGTTGCTTGATTACAGCCCGAAAGTACACAACTTGGAACAGAGAAGAATCTGATGCTGTGCAAACATTCTTCAGAGACTATTACCATGGAGTGGCAGTAAAGAAATTACCAGGTACTCTTTTGTTTATTAACTCTGACTTTCAACTCTTTCATGAAACGTATCAGTCTCTTGGACACGTTGCACGGTCAAGTTATGAGCATGATTGACATAAAAAGTTATTTGGTGTCGGTAACATGAAGTGTGAATTAAAGTTAACAGTTTGGACAATATGGAAGAACCTATGTTAAAAGGGAACATTTCTTTTTACATTGCATCAACATGGTAGATACAGAAAATACATTTTATTACAATTAGACCACTCAGTCTTACCAACTACCTCTGGGAATAACTTAACATCCCCTAACATTACACAGTAAAAAGTTATGGCAGTTCCATCATTTGAAAATTTAAAAGTTTGGGACAAACAAATATTCACCAGCTACAAAGCATAAATTTGTTTGCGTGAATAAAGTTACCTAGCTACCCTAA
Source organism: Holothuria glaberrima (assembly GCA_009936505.3). Classification (NCBI taxonomy): domain Eukaryota; kingdom Metazoa; phylum Echinodermata; class Holothuroidea; order Aspidochirotida; family Holothuriidae; genus Holothuria; species Holothuria glaberrima. Next base: position 14,286 of record WURT03002272.1, read on the forward strand.
TTTTGAATTGCTTATCTATACATATAAATCATGGTTTGTAAGGTAAGAAAATTTTCTGAACCACAAGCACAATATCCTCCTTTAACAATCACAAAAATCGTGTATAGCGCACTATGGATCATTTATACAGGGTTGTCAAAAGTAGCTGTTCACCGGCGGTAAATCGACACCTACAGCGTCATTTGCCGCCCTTACTTTCCATAAGATGTCAAAATTATTTCTTCCAGCCTTTCACTTTCTTTTGTTTTCTTTTTGAAATACAATCTGCACATAAATTGATCAAATGCTTTATTACTTCTATATCTTCAGTTCTAAAATTGCCACAAAAGGGATAACATCTCTTACAATCCCATAAAATCATTGTGAGGAAAGGGCGGTGATCGTGGATAGCGCAGGTGTAACAGAACTTCCGGCACCGTTACCGCCTAAATGCAGGCTGCAGAACAACACAGATACGAAACTTTTGTACTTCACTAGTTTTCCTACACAGTACACTGAGGGTCTGTCTACATGCAGACTATATGCGTATAAGTACTAAGTGCTGATGGATACTGTATGTCGCAGTGCCCTTGTTTAAGGTCTAGAGATATTTACTTTATTACCCTCCCCCTGAAACGTACACTCTAAAGGTAAATCAGTTTTTCCTTCATTCTGCGTGCTCCCATTATCATCACAATGAAGATAGGCCGCTCAGGCAATCCATGATTCTCACACGTAAAGAATGCAGGGCTTGTTAAGAGACAAACTTTCCATTAAAATTGTAACCGTTTGTATCAATTTAAAATAATTTGCCAAGATGATTTAAATCATCAATACTCCTTCACTGATAGTTTATAGCATATGGGATCATGCATACAGATTTTTTGACTCCCATAAATGAGGATATTTTAGTCCCAAAATTAAAAGTTCGATCGCACATTTCAAATACTGCTCTCTGTATACATTTAGTACACATCACTCATTCCAAGAGCAAGACCCTTTGTTGAAACTATCATAAAGAAAAATCCTTTGTGGTCAAGAATGCCAAAAATATTCATGTCACGTAAAAGACTCCCAAATAACAATCGGTAACATTTTTGCAAATTTACTTCAAGGGGGTTTTCCTCGAGGGGCATTCTTTTCTAGAGTGGCATCGCACTTTTTTCATTGCGTGTTATATGCAGGTATAGGCCTACACTACGAACCTAAACCTTAGCTGTACTTCTGACGGAGTGATCTTCATGAACTCATACAGGTGCACAGGAGAACGGTGCACACCATTTCTGATGTTTTTCAAGTGTTACTTTGTGTTTTATTTGTTCTCTTATTCACCGGGAATTGTAAAGTTCACTTTGCTTGTCAAAAGTTCATACAATTAACATAAATATTTAGGAGCATTTTTCCATATTGCCTGAATTAGTGTTACAATAGAATAACACAAGCTCCATGATTCCATGTTCGTTCAGACCCAAAAGAGCTGTTGGAATCTGATCTAACTCTAATGGCTGGCTCAAGTCTTGATCATAGATGTGTACACAGTCAGGGGGGCAAATTTAACTTGATTTTCAGAATACCAATGCCTCCAAGCAGGCATTCACACTATGGGGTTTGAGCACAATGTTTAGTACGGACTGAGTTTGTTTTATTGAAGGGGGTGGGATGTCATAGAAACATATAGAATTTAAATTTTTCTCCCTATGACCCTGCCCCCAACCTTTCAGAACACAGAAATGTCTTGTACTGGGTTTTACACCACCGGCAGGTTTCTTCACTTCCCTACTCTGCACAACTTGTGTAAATAAACTCTCAAGTGTAGATATGCTACTCTGTAGAATACAATGGCTAGGCAAAGATCTACTGACCATTTCATAGTCAAGTGAACAGTCAACTAACCATGCAGGATTGATTAACATTTAGTTTATATTTGATTAAGCAGAAATGTGGAGACAAACAAAAGGTGTGAACAGTCTCCATCTTCAGAAACACCTCATGAGGACACTTTTGCAGCAATGTTTGAACTTACATAAACAAATGGCCTTTAGAACCCTTCAAATTGCACCTGATAGGGGCCTTGAAGCAAGCTTTTGTTCCCCTGAACCTACTTGAAACTGACAGGGGTTGGCTACTAATATAGTTCTAGTATAGACTGTAATATTTCTGTTCAATAGAAGGAGAGGCTGTTCAATAGAAGGGAGGGGATCCAATAGGAATGCATACAGTAATTTCTGTACCAAAATTCTGAAATCCCTACAGCCTTACGAATGCCCCCTAAAAGGTAGGTACAACGCCAAAGAATAATGCCTGGAAGTGAGTTAACTTATATTCAATATTCTCACCTTTTGTTTTTGAAGGGGATGTGTCCTGACTACCCATCAGGGCTCTGTTTCATCAGGGAGCTGTTACGGAAGGAGACAGCAATTTCCTCTCCTTTTAAACTATCAGGCTTGCCGATAATAAGCTGCTAGTTGTTAGGCTCTTGAAAAATTTGCACCACTTAAAAGGGATTAGGGAATGACATTAGGCCGTGTCGTCTGCTGGATCCCAACCACTTGTTGGCATGTTGAATTCACCTATTGCTTATAATATTGCCAGCCGTCAAAGAAAACAAAAAATTATTCTTTTATTGTACGCTAGTGCTCACTATTTTGATGGGTGCAGCAGATCTTCAATTAAGTTAGAGAACATGGTCACATATTT
>WURT03002283.1:0-16960 GCA_009936505.3 Holothuria glaberrima
CTTAGAATAAACAGTATGGACAGAATATGTTTAGTAAATCTCCCCCCCCCCCCCCCCCCAAAAAAAAGGCTATGTGTGACTTCAAAGTTTGGATTAAAATCTGGTATGATCTTCAACTGATCTCCATATCTAGGGACTGCAGTCTAGTATATAGGCTTATAATTTTTTTTTATTTTGAAAATTATGACTTGTGACTTGACTTAAGCAAAAATGACTTGTGACTTGAATTGACTTGGGCGAAAATGACTTGTGACTTGACTTGAAGGTAAATGACTTGAGCCTTGACTTGAAGGTAAATGACTTGGGACTTGACTTGAGAAAAAATGACTCGGTTACAACTCTGCCATTGCCACCCGGCGCTGCCCCACCGGCAACACACGGTACACAATTAAAAAAGACTTGCCAATGACCATTTTTTCGGCTACGAATCATAAAACGGACTATCTGGTTACTGAAAAGTGACAGATGAAATAGAACAAACTGTCAAAATATTAACGTTAAAAACTTGTTCGACTTAAAATGAGAAGTGATAACTCAAGAGATGTTAGGATCCGGGCTGAGTTATCGTATAAGATCTTAAGTTGGGCTCTTATGTGCTATCATAGTCCTTACGGCACAAGCAAGTCACTGGATTGTTGCTCTGCTCTTTCGTATTACAAATCGTTCACAAGCTATCAAAATTACACCCTTTGCAAACTCTCGATTTTTCTTTATTCCGAGCGTTTTAATCTTGAATTCTCCTTTTCCCCTTTAATTTCATCCCAAACGTGTTTCTTAAAACTTACGAGCTCCATAATAATTCTGAAGCAAGATTTCAGCATGCTTTGCTCGCAATTGCCAAGGTTTACACTCCATGCCTGGTGATCATTGTTAGGACGATAATACACGGAATCATTATGGAAAGAACTACTAACCGAGAAAACCACAGACAGGTCCAACCTCAGGCTTGCATCAAAAAGTGATCATGTGGTAATCTTATATTATGGGCAGCATTTGAAGCATGATGTACATGAACTGAAATTTATCACTCATTCCACAAGTTTTTCAAAAGGTTATTAAGTGCATTTGTAGAGAACAAGGAGTGTGAAACATGCACATTAATTCACAATCCCTTTTGTTTTACATGTACTCCCCTCCCAGTCCCCTTTGGAAGGAAGATGTTCACCTGGATTCTCGTTCAAAATAAGTAAAACTACGATTTCGTGATGTGTTTAGTGCGTTCTCTTGCAGTGTCATTTGGATGTCAGTTAGGAACATCATACGAACTTCCCCATTTTTTAACTACCCAGAGCTCCCGGGAGGCCTCATACCGGTCTCATGGTACCAACATTGAAGGAATACCATGCCATAGCCAAAATATCATTAATTTATGGTAATTACTTAACATGTAGCCATTTCAATGTTTCGCCAAAGATAGCACCATTTTGCATCCAAGCAACCTTACATAAACAAAAATTTCTCGAGAAGAGTTTCACCCTTTCACTCCGTTCTTAACACCCACCAAAAAAGAACTATTTACTTAAGTATGAGAAATTTTCAACGTATGATAAGTTCGAAATTTTGCCAAAGATATCACCATTTTGTATCTACGAACAAAATTTCTCAAAGGGGAAAAGTGTCCATCAAACTGCACTACGTGACAAAAAGGAAGGCGTAACCCCTTAAAGTAAATTATCGAAGATACGCAATTGCTAACTTTTCATCCACTTTCAACTTCTGGTTTTATCAGGGGTGAGATTGAGACATTAACTCCTGTGGTAGCTCCCAATCATTTTGGAACAAAGAACAGTGGCTCAATAATGAAAAACGAAGCCACTCAAATCTTATTTTGTGTTGTTTTTACAAGAAAAAACGTCACAGATGTTTGAATAATCCTGTATTTCAAAGACGTTAATCTTCAACTCTTCGCATGTCATAATGAGAGCATGCTATTAAAAAATGAAGCGGATCAGACATCTTTTTTCAAATGTTATTTTAACATAAGAAATGCACCGGATCCAAATTCTGAGACCCATTAGGAAACAGACTTAGCTTTATAGTACCTGAAATCCAGCTGGATTGTATGTTTTAACTTCCAAGTGACGAAAAATTTGGTCAAGGAGGAAGAGGGGAGCGGAAGGGAGGGAGGAGGAGTGTTGGCTGAGTAATGTTACGTGATACAGCACTAATTACCACAGTAGACTTACTTATGAAGAGAAATGAGAAAACATCACAAACATACCTTAGACAATGTCCTAATATATATATATATATATATATATATATATGTAATGAAGCACATATACGATAGGAAAATACTTATGGAAATGATGTAGCCTGTACACATAACTTTATGGAACTACCGCTATCTTGTAATGAGGTAATCCTGAGCAGAACTGAAGAAAAAATCGGTAGAAACCAGAAGCAGATATCCAGGGGCATCCTTCCCTTTAAAGATTAGACCTGTGTTTCGCCCTTATAAAATAATGTTTGTTACTTAGTTCTTTATTAAGAACTGGCGGGGAGCTTCTGTCTTGCTTCACTTCTTTTGAAACTTTCCAACGTAAAAACAGTTTTAAGGGAACTTTCCCCATGAAAACTCTCTTAGAAATTTTCCCTTCGATTAAAATGAAACGCATGGGCTAAGGTAGTCTTCTGTTTAGTAAAGAGGAATATTGAAATCTTTTCGAACAGGCAATAAACACTAGTATACATACTTTATGCTCTCAGTTTTACTCATTTTTCCTACGCGAAATGAAATTCCATCATTCATATGAGAAGTCGTTTCCTTCCTTTCCATTTTCGTTGTCTCCCATTGGCCTTATTTATGTAGACAACATTGTCATAGTGCCTTCGATGAGAGCAAATTATCACGCCAAGTCGTTGACATGGCAACAGCGGGAATGCAATCACGCTCGCATATTTATCACATCTTTAATTGTAGTCGCACCATTAATTGTATTCATGTAATTACACTCTTATGGTATGCGTTTACATTTTCATGCCAACGACAGAACCTGCTGAGAGAACCTGCCGAGAGCGGACAAGCACGCATCTAACCCAAATATTAATAAGAAGGCTAATGATGTGGTGTCATACAAATAAATATATTACCCATTCGGCAAGTCAGTCACCTATCGCGAAATCAAAATCAGGCTAACCACCTACACACTTACATGCAAAGCGTAATGGGGAATGGTAATTCGATTAACACGAATGAATTACTTTGAGAAGAGTCGATGTACTTTTAGCAACATTCAGAAGACTTCCATGTCGGTTTTCACGTTTTTTTACTTTTATGTTACCTGTTTATGTGGAAAAAAGTGAAATTTAAAAGGTTGATAATAGAAATCCCAGGACTGCCTAAAATTGCTTTGATGGGGTCTTCGTGTAACAGAACATTAAACTTTCATGGAGTGTACTTCGTAAAAAATAACACTATTGCCACCATTCACGATATTTCAATAACTTATTCAAAACAGCTTTAATAAGTCACATGTATGTAGTTTTTAATCCATTTGTTTAAAATTACGTCATAAACTATTTATAATCGTTTTGAACTATTTCTAGCGTGTAGACCTACCTAAATTAAGCAAGCTTATTTTGAAACAAGTATTGTTCTCAACATTTCCGTTTCGATAGTTGAAACTAAGCAGTCATAATTTACGCAGATCACTAACTTTTTGCAAATGAAATTTTACTTTCACGTGACTGTGTCAATTAAATTCTCAGTTCAGATTTATTTAAGAGGTTCTTTCTTTAACATAGCAAAAATAACGGAATAATTTGGTATTAGTATGGTCAAGGTTTATTCATGTAAAGCTAGACGGCTATACACGATATCGTCTATACATATTCATTGTGTTTATGTTAATTTTTATTAACGTTAATCACGGTATATGTAACACAAGTTTTGATTCGTGATCGATTACTTAGGACCGCATTCTTTCGCTGCGATTTTGACTTTGCTTAATAAAGGATACTACTAGTAGATTTGCAGGGACCGCGGAGACGGGGGCTAGGGGGGGGGGCTTTAGCCTCCGCACTTTTTCTGCCCTTGGCATTTGGGCCGCCTTATGATAAATGATAGGCTTTTATTTTCTTGAACATACAGGGCCTTAGTCTGCGGGGGGAACTGCCCTCCTCCTTTAGAAAAAATACTGAAATGGTGAAAATGTCACTGTCCAAATTGTGATTTGAAGGCCCCAAAAACATCATAAATTGCATATAAGGGCTACCTTTTCCCAAAAATTTTCCCGGGGAGGTCCCTGGACCCCTCCGTTGACGCGTTCTTATGTGTTATTCTTTTCCTGAGTAATAAACTCTGTTCCTCCTACAAGATACACCACTTGAAAACAACAGCATATACGCTAGTTAAAGATAAAAACGGCTATGATTAGCCTACCTTTATTATTAGCTAGACCCAATGAGCTTGTAAGTAAAGAAACTTTTAATTTTAAAGGGCACAAGCCAGTTGCGGCAAACTTTTTTGAAACAACAACTAAATTTCCCAAATATCCGCTCATTTCACCTTAACAATCTTTAATATGTTAGAACATAAATATTACATGTTCCGAAGGTAAACCAAGGAGTTTCTCTGTACGTAAATTCCAAAACCCAGTGAGAAACATATTGTCTCATGATTCTCAACAGTCATTTATGAAATATAGCATAGTACACATATATAGTACACAAATTAAAATTGGGGTTGTTGCGCTTTTTCCTTAAATTAAATCTAACTTCCCTTCTTGAAATCTTAATTTGTGTGTAAAGGACGAAATCTTTAAGTAAAGAATGTATAGATGCAACTTTAAGGTGTAAAACGTGTCATTCCTCCCCTCCATGGGCATCTGGGAGACATTTCGACCTAACATCTATTTGCAAAGCCTGTACGCTACGGCGCCAGCGGTTCTCCTAGTGACGAATAACAGTGCTAGGCTGCAAGGGGAGCCCGCAACTGTCATGTAGGAGTGTCATGCAGCAGTTGAAAATTTAGTAAATAATTAAGATTAAGATCTTGTAATCAGTCCAAAACTTTACCAAAGATAGCAGTGATTTTGGATCTATCAAAACTTAGACCAAGAAAAGTTCTCACAGAGTAGAGGTGTCATACCTCTCCATTAGGCAACATCCTCTTCCATTACACCTTACCAAAACAGAAGAAAATTACTAAACAATGAGGATTCCAAAACATATAATTAATTCAACGCTTCACGAAACTTTATAACAATAGCACAATTTTGCACTTAGGTAAGGCTTACATGTATCCTTACCTCGGCACCCTCTCCCAGGATGGCACCCCTGCATACCCAGGCGAAAAAAGAAAGGGTCCACCCGGGTGTTTTCTATCTGTAGGCACGCCACTTGAAGCTCTACTCATAGACAGTGTCACGAACTGCCCTCCCCCCCCCCCACCTCAGGATTTCTCCTAGGCTACGGCCCTGACATATCGGGCCGTTTCGATACTTAGCCCCCTCACTTCAAAATTGGCTCCGCGGTCCCTGATTTGTTAGTTAGTTAGATGAGGTTTTACGGCCCAGTTTCTAACCAATTGGTTTAAGTCGAGCGGGCCACGGGCTTTTTTCCCGTTGTGGCTCACTGGCTTGTTTCCCTACTTCATACCGTAGTAGAAACCATTTCGTTGCAGAAATGAAGAAAAATAACAATCCTTCAATTATAGGGAAGCATGAACTACTTCATATTCGGAATTTATTTCAGTTATAAAATATAACAAAACGAAGTAATAGGGTGAGCTCAAAAGCATTCCTAACATTTGGAAGTTGATTCTCCGTTTCCTAGAGTTTGATTATAAGTTAGCATTCTTGACAGTTAATGATCTCTCTGTTTATTTTTGTTGGATTGTAACCTTCAAACCACGGGCTTCTTATAGCATGGACTTAGCATTCTGCAATAACGTCTCGCTATAGTACAAGTCTCGCTTAAAATCAACGAACAGTATGAAGCATGCATTTTTATATTCTTTTTTAGATTCTTGTTAGTATTTTCCTGTAGTGTCGCTGATTTAACATCGAATTAGAAATTAAACAAACGACAGTATTCCGGCAGCCATCATGTTATGCCTAAATTTGTTCGAAAGGTGACGAACCTATAGGATGTCTTTGCTTCAATTTTTACATTCCCACTAAATGTCTTATAAAGGACCTGAAAACTAAAAGCCGTGCACAATCAGTAACAATCTCATTATCTTGGATTTCATTAAAATTAAAATTTCGGAAAGATAAGTCGTTGAGAAAAACATGATGGCTTGTTTGGCCGTTATCTCATGTTTTTTGAAAGATAAAATTTCTCTAAATCTTTAGGAATTAGTCAAATCTCACGGAACATTGAACGTTTTGCATACCAAGTTCATTGAGATTGAAGTACATAAAATAACTGGTCTTTGAGAAAGTCAAGATATTTATCCACGTCCAGATAAATAAATTACACTAAAAATACTATATCAAATTTGTTGTTTGTCACAGAATCTCATCACAGTGTCCATTTAAACCTGACACGTAATTTGCTGTACAAATCGAATCAAGCCTTAGTAAAATGGCATTTTAATGAATTGTTTTGGAAAGCTGTTTCTAGTACAATCCAAAATTTAGCAGTCGGCCTACATTTTTAGTTCTTGTTTCTGGTGTTCTTCCCCTTCTAGATCTCCTGTCTACATTATTAATAGAAACGGTCAACACAGTCTTATTTTCTGACATGCCTCGAGAAATGATCATAGTATACATATAAGTTTCGAAAATACAAAGACTAAACTGAAATATCAGAAGACAAAACATGGTTTAGAAATGTGTACTGCTTCTAAGTTTTTACCTCGACCTTATTATCGCATTTCCAGTCTATTAACATAGAGCTGTTTTCTATTTCCAATTGGTTCATAGGTACAAATCATTTGAATCACCATGCAAAAAGAACGTCACCTATTGTCACCAAATTTTATGGAAATATTTAAACAAATCTTAGCATTTTAAATCGATTTGTACACCGGTAATTCGTAATGTTCTCATTATGTGAAAAGATTTAACCAGTGGCGTACGCAGGATTACTCTCAAAGGGGCCATGCTATATGATGTGTGGTCGCCAGCCTGGGGAAGGGTCTAAGGGGAGGGACACCCCTTAGACCTCCTAAGAAAAATTAGGTATCCTTACATGCAATCTGTTGCCACATATGCTACCTTTTTTGAAGTAAAATTTGTGTTACAAAATTACGTATTTTTAGGATCTAAAAAATTGGCCTCCGTTATGAAGGGGCCATGGCCTAACCCCCCCCCCCCTCTCCGGCGTGCGCCCCTGGAATTAACTTGTATGTAGCTACGGAAGATCGCTCATCTAGTGTTTTGCTGGTTTACACCGATGACTCAGTCCAGATAATCATAGCAAATTGTGTTTCTTTCCAAAGGGGGAAATGGTGTCCGACATTCGTAATACGTTACAGATAACACATGTGTGTCACTGATAACACCCTTGCAGTGGAACAGAAATAAGCTGTTATAAAAGCACCTCCATGATACTCACACCAGCCTGTCTCCACAAAAGATCTCATTGATTTATGGACAGACCTTTCATTCATTTTGGACAGATTGTTTCTTGCTTCAGGGGTAAATTTCGGGAAAAATCTCCCTCTGCAGGTTTGAGTTTAAAATGAATGTTTTCCCTCAATGTATCTGTGCAACCAAACCTGGAGCCGGGATATGAATAAGAGTTCCGAATTCTTTAATCTAGGGCACGAGACGTCGATACTGGGGTGTGGCATCCGTCCAGGATGAAAGCACTTCTGGACATTGAACGGTATCGACGGCACTTTTCATATATACCAAGCGTTTAAGTAAAGCAGTACAACTTATTGAAATGTATAAATTATTACGTTTCTTCTACATGTTGGATTTTGTTTTACCTTCAAATGCGAACAGAGAACTACTTAAGTTGTACATGTTGGCTGCGAAATCGTGTGAAAGAAATTCTAAAATTCTCCACTTCGTTAGGTTTTGTTCCATGCCGCCGAAATTCTAATCTTTTTTATCCCATCTTATGGAGCAGCTCATGGAAAATTTTACACTTTTTAATGTCAAAAGTAAGCTTTGTTTGAACAAGAACTATTCTATAAGCCTTCTCAATTACTATTTGCATAAAAAAGTCTGAGCTGATAACATTGAATCGTGTTATCATTTCGAGGATGCAAAACTCCTCCTCTAGGGAAGAATTTTGTCCCTGAGTATATCCTCCCCTGTCTTTGGCAAAAATAACTCAGACCCTCAGTTGGGCAATCTGAGTTAATCCAAAATGACAGCTAACTTCGACACTCTCAAGTATGAGCATGAAGTAGTTTTCTCGACTTGGGTAATAAAATAAAATTTAAAAGTGGCAAAGGAACGGCAACGTATCAAAATGTAGAATAATTGACATTGTAGGGATTTATGACTAATGCGGTATGCTGGGAAAAAAGGATGGTAAAATCTCTTTCTAAGATTTTTCCGTGAGGAAAGAATCGGTTTTGAGACAGGTTGTCCGAAACTAGATTCCAGGATTTGTTTGTGACAATTTAGCAATTTAGACTCTAAGGCTTCTTGCCTCCTTTGACTGACGTTGTAAAGCGGACGCATTGACCATTTTCCAAATAGCAATTACAATGGATTATGGGATAGAGGCTTGGTCTGTGTTGTTTTTGTCAAAGATATATTACTGTGGTCTTCGTTCTTGCTAAACCTTGTCTATATAAGGCTAGCAAGCTTATATAATGTGTTATACAAGTTTTTCCCCATTCAGGAGAATTTTGGTTTTCCCCTCAACATTTTTAGCAATCGATCATTAAATACTTAGAGATAAACGGTGCATTTTAACGCAACGTTTAGAAACTTGAAATATATGCGTATAAATATGTGCACAAAGTGCAGAAAAAGTGCCCAATTATTCAACCTCTATAGACACTTTTTGATTGCTAGCCGAAGGCAAAAGGAATCAGTTCAATCTGGCAATTGTGTGTGTATATGTGTACGTTTAATGCATGTGCGTTTGAGACTTTTGACTTGTAAACACGATATATCTTAAGATGGCAATGATGGTTACTTCTCATCCTTGGAATATAGAATTAGCATATTGAGAGGAAGATCTCCATTGTTTTTGGTCGAGGTCAGGGGTCATATAAGGTCACCAGAGGTCAAAAACCGAATACCTGGAAAACACGATATTTCAAGACAGAGATGATGGATCCTTCATACTTGGTATGTAGATGTGTTACTTTAAGAAAGAGAGGACCCTATGGGTTTGTTGGGACTGGAGGTCGTATGGGATCATTAGAGGTGAAACTACGAGATCCTCGTAAACTAAATATACAGTGGGTGGTATCTCCAAATTGTGTCCGGTGTTTCGTGACCAACAAAATGTAAGGGCTGAATTTTTCTACCATTGTAAAAATAAAGTTATAGAGAACAACATTTATTTTTTTCATAAGCATAACTGTTACAGCCATTAATTAAATTTGAGTTACTTTACCTTAAACGCTTATTATGAACACGTGCAAAGGATGCCGTGACTTTAGCATGATTAGAATTACTTTATGCTTATTGAGTTTTTGATGGTGCTGTGGATTAGTGTTCGGTTCCTCACACAAACGGCCCGGGTTCGAATCCCTTCTAAGACTTTTATACTTTTTATTCAATCTGTGGTGAGGTTCAGAGGTCATGTGAGGTCAGCAGGGGTCAAATTGTAAAATGAATCGTAAAACAAGATCTGGACAAAAAGTACAAACTTGAGTGAATGAACCTCAGTGTAACGACCCCGGCCCCTTCGGCAAGGAATCACTAAGCCTTTGGGCTTTCTGGTTTAGGATTTTTACGATCCTCAAAAATGGTTGACTGCAACTCAATTTCCTCTGGATAGAGCCTATTAAAAGACTCTCCTTCTCTGTGTCGATGAAACTGAGACAATTGTAAGTCTTTTTATGATTGGACGTTCATGAGTCACATCGCTAGTAGCGCATTTACAACTTAACTGTATGCCTGAAGTTGTAAAAAAATCTTCTGGGGAAAAATGCTTGTGAAAACAAAAAGTTGTTCCTGTTTTCAAAATTAAATTATGTTTAGCTTATATTACATACATTCAGGTCTTATCACGAAGAAAGTTAAGGAACTAACGTGTCCAGGGTAGAAACAACTTTGGCAAACCTGCCTGGATACCAACGATATTTGATGTTATGCAGTGGTCAATACGACCGTATGTCCGATTTGTATAACAAGTGCAGTTGGTCAGTTTGTTTCGACCTTGAAACTCACTAATTGTATTATCTTCATCAATGAAATGGTTACATATTTCACACGCTTCGATTTCTGGTTATAATTAATTCATGGAAATCTCGGTCAATGAAATATCACTTCTTCATTCCGTAGCATTGTTTGTGTGTGTGTGTGTTCAGTGGTTACTGTAGACCCACGTGATGCAAGCTAGGAAGTACGTGGTTCATCAGTCAACTTACGTATTAGGCCTACAGTCTTGTTGCAAAACACACCGGCATTGTCCTTGGTGGTACATAAGATCACTTTAAGAAAACATTACGATTTTTTACTAATGAGTAGCCTAACGTGCACCCTTTTTAAGTAGTGAGCAATACCATTTTTTAGAAAATCCCGATTCAGTTTGTTCTCAATAATGTCATACATGCATAATAATCTAGAAACCATTCCCTCGCAATCCTTTCAAATTTCGGACATTTTCTAAAGGCTGTAATTACCAGTTAGCAATAACGGTACTTCCAACTTCTCTATTACTTCAAGTACGCGAGATCAAGATCAGTTACCATGCTATGTTTTAGAGCTCATCTTACAAAGAGCCGGTATCGCCGAAGATTTGATTTTCGCTCTGAGTGCTTTCTGGATTCAAGAACATGGCTTTTGTGATGTCTGGCTAAATCGATAATTCCCGTGGTAACCCCATTTGGCCATCACTTTCAATGCCAATTTATGACCGATGAAAACAGATCAAACTGGAGAATCTCGGGTCGAACATGTTTCTCATGTTTCCTAATTTCTTTGAATTGGCCTTCAAATGCAAGATACTTGGTACGAGTGACGCGCAGCCGTAATTATTCTAACAGCACGAGCAATGAATGCTCAAAGCAACGCCTGTGCAACCAGACCTATCATATTCGGAGAAGGATAATTTCATGTACGCACATACTTCTTGCGCTGTAAATAAATGAAATTTCAAAATTAGCCCCTACCCCTTGGGCATATTGGCAAGTTTACATACATATATCCCGAGGGTAGGAGAAAGCTTGTTAAAAATAAGTTTGACATGACGTCAGGGGCTAAAAGTTCAAAGGCTATGTCCATATACGACATAGCCTGTACTAAGAATGCAGCATAACCATGCTACTTTAAAGACATATCTGTAAGACCACAATATATGTGTAAATAGTACAAAACTGAAGAAAACTATGAAAATCCTTCATGTTAAGCCAAAGATCGCACATTGTGTCGCATAACTTACAGTGTTATTATTATATGATATCTTTGAAAACAGCCTAAAGTATGTGTACTGAAACTAGTTGAAATTGCTGGAAAAATAACACCATGCATGACGTCACTGCGCTTGGTCAATAAAATAATGGACGGTTCAAGAAAGCTTTTAACCTCAATATTCGTGCGACATGAGTTCACCAGGTATAAAGCTCTACATGCACACCGCTGCGAATGTCGAATTACGAATGGTTAAAGAATTCAGACCAATAGAGTTAACAGTTTAATTTTTTTTTGAATTACCGTTTACACAAGGTTCATTACAAAATGGCTTTTAACGAATGTGGCGACGCACTTAGTTTTCATAATTCAACGTTTTATTTTATTTGCTTTCCTGCAATTACCAGAGAGTTGTTATTTGCAATTTCCTACAATAACTATACGGCAATCGTAAGTTCTTTCAGACATTGGGTTTTTTTTCTTTTTTTTTTCTTTTGAAGTTTTCAAAAAAATTGAGATACTGGGATTTTACCTCTTTTGAATGTGGAATTAATAAGAGTTGGATACTTCCTGAAAAATATTGGTATTTCCCATCCGGTGGGAAATAGCCTGAGTACAGAAAATTCACCGGCAATAGTGGAAATATTCATAAACACAAAATCAAGTGGAGAACAATTACAGTATTGTAAGCACTATAATCACTCTTATTTACATGACACATTGCCTTTTATTTAGTACATGCTATCTCACTTATAAATTTACTTATAAGGATCAATTTAATGATTACTATGTAAGTTGTTATTGAAAAAATATCTGATGTTGCAACACACTGTTTCATGTTATTAAAATCTTTTTACACAATCTCCATACTGAGCCCGCCAAACGGGCACTGACAAATCCGTGACAATCCTCTTAACACTAGCCCTTTTTAAACCAGTGGACGGATCTGATCTTGTACTTTGCTGTGCACAGTTGGAAACTGTCCAGAAGGTAAATGTTTAATTGTAACGAACATCAGATCAGGTTCTTAATACAGGATTCCCGTATCAATATTGGCAATGCGTAGGCTGTCTACAAGCAAATGATCAAGCTTATAGTATAAGCGCGATGATCAAAGGCAACTTTAGATCAATGACATTTCTGTTTATTTACAATGGTGCTACAGTAGGAAGGTTCAGAGTTAAATAAAAGGCTTAAAACAAGTTAAATTTTCAAAATGGATTTTCTACTTTTATATAGACAGCTCCTTTTGCATAACTTCTTGTCAAACTTTGACAAAATCAAAGCCATATACGACATTCTCATATGCTACTCCATGGGAAACGGATTGACTCCTTGCGTACATGTGCAACAAGAAGTCGGGGATTACTGGCAAAAATGGCATTCTCTCAGACAAGGACAGACTCCTTGCCGCACGTGTGACAAGTATAGGATGCACTGACTGACTACCGTACTTGCTGCACGTGGGGTTATTGGCAAAAGTGGCACTCTCTCGCCGCTCGGGGATTCTCAAGATGGATCCCAAAGAAAACAGACATATTTCATGAAAATGATGACTGAACAAGAAATTCAAAAATCCATTTTGAAATTGGAACTTATTTTAATGTATCAGGTTGAACAGCATGTTACAGTGCACTAATAATATGGATGATAGAACACAGAAGTACTACACCAAATCCCCTAAGCTGAAGGTTAAGAGAAAACAATCACTCTCTTAAAAATGGTCTGAGCAAATTTGAACCGAATCTGATCAACCGGGGATCGACGCGGAATTTGATCAACTTTTTGACTGCTTTGGTTTCAAAACACTTTTACATGAATAAATGTGATGAAAAAATGAGAAATTTTCATTTTGGTAATGCTTCCCAATGATTCCCACTATTTCCCACTTTGAGTGATGTTTCACGGACGAGAAATACCTATAAATCATAAATGACGGGTGGTATTGTAAGCAAAAGTCAACACAAAAAGCTAAATGTGTTTATTTGGAGATGTTATCACATCAAGTTAAATTTCCTGCATATAATTCTACTGATTTGTTACATCCTGACTGCATTTATCGCCCTGTTCTCTTTATCTCTCCCTCCAGAATCAGAATGGATTTTAATATCCAAACAATTACACAGAGAAAAGTGCACAGACCTTTCATTCTGGATGTTTGGTCTGGTTGGCGTAACCATCAAGGTTGGCGAGTTTTCCAGCTGGGTATCATAGTCAAATTTCAATGAAAATATATCTTCTTTGAAAGACATTATGGGTGTAAGTAAGCATGAAGTGTAACAATTTCCATAGTAACCGTTAGTTTGTCCTAACCCTGAACCATAGGGCTTCCGGACTGGAAGCAAAGCGCAAGAAATTGTGTAGCGATTTCCATAGTAACGCGGTTAATTTGTCCTAACCCTGAACCATACGATTTTCTGTTGGAAGCAAAGGGCAAGAAATAGGCCCTCAAGTGCATCTTAATTCTTTTTATGGCGGAACTCGGTAAACTATAGTAACAGAACAGAGGCACTGCTATACGTCTTTAAAGCCATACACTCGTCACCCCAAAGTATATTTTAAGTGTGGGGGTATCAAAATTCTCAGTCCGGGTGACTGCTCTTTGTTTGACAGCAAAGTTTGAAAATTCAAAAGATGCAGAGAAGCTTACATTCCACACAATGCAGAAAGAGTGTTTGGATTACACATTATAGCCTTATATGCTCACAAGGACATGGCCTTGATGAAATAAAGTAGGTTTGCGTCTGCACAGGAAGGAGCTTTAAGCATTTATGGGAGGAGTTACAAGTTGCATAGTTCGGAGAATTGAAACTGTCTGGGATGACGATATTTGCCCGGTTAACTCAATAGATTCGAAAAATTTCTTGTTCTAATAGAGGGCGCTATAATTCTCATCTGTAAAATTGCATTTTGCACGTTTATATAATGATCACACTTTTGGTTTTCGAGCAAGTCGTGTGCAATATGTGCATTATATATCAATCTTTTTGGACCCTTTGATTTCTTACGATTTTGTGATCCTCTATGTTTTTTTCTGCCTTTCAAGGATTGCTTTAAAGTTATTCACACTCATGATGCGGTCATGCCACGTCACCCCTTATGAATTCTATTAAACATGCAGTAACGTACTTCGACATATGATAAGGCGTACACTGCTAGAGCAGACAGCAGTGCAAAGACACCATTCTATACACACATGACCATATCGGTATTACGGAACACAATCATTGCATATATGTGAAAAATCCTGATTAATTGATATGGTTCTATCCATATAAGCGTGTGAGTCAAGGAGAATGGAAGCTACCCCTCTTTCGGGGCCCTTGCATACCTATTTTTCTGGAAGATTTGGGGGATTTCTAGCAATTTTCACGAGAAATTCAGGCTTTCTCGGGTAACTTGGATATTGCAAACAATTAGATAGCTTTGTACTTGCGAGTAATAACAAACCAAATCTACTGGTGATGGTACAAAACGAAGGCAGAGAGTCAACATAGTGGTGTCACCTAATTTCTTGATCAAATTAATACTGCGTGAGGTAAAAAAGTGCAAAAGGTCTGACATGCTTACCTCTGAGGGCAAAAGTGTAACTTCTGCAGCCAAATTTTCAAACCAACTTTACACTCTATGCAAGAAATAAATCTTCCAAGTTGGCAACAAGCAAGCATGTTACGTTTCTTCAGTAGTTTCGGGCATTTGCTCACCCCCTAAAACGTCCGGATTAAACTTGAACCTAATCAGGATCGGAAGGGCACCGACCCAAATCCGTCGGTGTCATCTGCAGTAATCAAATTTGGATACATTATTCATTTATTGATCATTTTTCATTGATCATTTTTTATCCAAATCTGATGAAATAAATGATCCGGATTTGTGGTCAGTGCCCCTCTGGTCCGGACGTATTTAGAGTGCATGTGCAGTCAAAGCTCAGACTTTCGAACAAATTGTGCAAGAGATCCGCGGGTTAAACATGCGAAATTTTTCAAAGAGTTCGTCGCGTCTTCAGTGTCGAAGTCAGCCTGCGTAGCGGCATTCAAGTCTGGAACAATTTATCATCCTTCGAGATAAAGACTGTCTCACTGTCTCAAATGGGATGTTAATTCATATGGGAACGCGGTTAAATTGGTGTAATAGGGTAATGATCATGCTCAGTCTACTATGGAGCCCAGACCTCTAGTACGGGAATAAACGAGGACTAGCTCAATTTAACTTGTACCTTAGACCTAGGCCTCCGTAGGCCTACTTCTAGCCTAGTTCTTCCCGTTTGCTACATGTTACATAGGCTCAGAGGCCATTAGCCTACAGAATCAGACGACTGCGGTCTAACTCTAAAGCTTAGCCAATTCTCGAATTTCAAATGTCAGAAAACTTTCCAGAAGGGCCAGTACAAGACCACCCTCAAAGTAGTCTTTTAAAAGAATCAAAATGTCTACACTTTATCGTGAGTACTGGAAACCAACGACAACACAGATCTCATTAAGATTCATGTTTTCAACATTTAGGCCTACTTACCAATAAGTAACTTGCGCCATGCATGCCGTCACTCGTTCTCTCCCCAACCGGTCGGCCGCGGCGACCGCATGTGCCATGCATGCCGCGACACCGACTTGTAAATTTACTGAACTTTGCTAATTTCAAGCCTGTATTCCCACGCAGTGTTTCCATTACTTAGAATTTCCTCAAGTAAAGCTCAAAATTTCCCGTAATCTGATGGTTTACCCTTAGGTCTATCTCCTGAAATTTTCAGGAAGCTGTATTTATAGTTTGCCTGCTACTGTATTTTGTTTTCACTTTTTACTCGCGAAACATAAAATCAAAGGTGAAATATTTCTCCATCCACCGTACATGTAAAAAGGAAATAAGACCACGAGAAAAATGCTCGTGTCGCACTGCTGTGAATAGAATGAAATTACTCCTTCAATTAAGGTCATTAATTTTCTGACTATTTCTGGAATAATCTTTCCCGAAAATTACCGGAACAACGTCAAAATGTTCCGAATCTCGGGGGAAATGGGGAAAAGTGAAATATTTGGCCAACTATACGCTAACTGTTGCTTACGTGAAGCTACGAACCTTTCTCCGCAGTGCCGCAGCTCGGTGTGGGCAGGTAGGTAAACGTTCCCAACTACCATTTCCAAAAGCAACTACAAAGTATCATGGGAGAGAATTTTGATATGCGTCTTTCTTTGTCTACTACGGCACTCCATCCCATAATCCTTTGTAACTGTCATTTGGCAAAGAATCTATAAGGCTTCACATAAATGATAAAATCTTGGACCTATACCCCAACCATAAAACTTCATAATAATCCGTCAGAATTCCGTTGACACTTTCATGTCGTTGGCACCGTATCCCTTCAACTTAGGCTCGTATATTACGGTGTATCGTAGGCCTTGACCAAAGAAATTATTATTATTATTGATTTAATAAAGCGCACTATCAACCCAAAGTTATCTAATGCGCTGCACAAAAACACATGAAAGAACATGAAAATAGACAAGAGTGCATGGAGAAGATAC
>WURT03002294.1:0-16959 GCA_009936505.3 Holothuria glaberrima
ATTACTGGCTGTTTTTCTTTTTGTGACTACTGGCCAAATATCTGCAAACAATGAGGGAACTTTGAATTTTCATGACCGCCAGAACCTGACGGCTTATTTAGGTATCAGATCACATAATCACAGCTGATTAATAGTATTCCAAAAATCACTAATTTTCCCCCATCTCCGTAACACAATGACTACCTATTAGAGGTATATATATATATATATATATATTAAAGGCCTACTATTGCATTTAGAGGTATACATATCGTGGTGAGTTCCTGCTTTGGTTATGATTACGTCATAGGCTCAATAACGTGGTTTATGGGTTACAAATGAAGTCGGCATGTGAAAATTAAGCTCATGGTATGATAGCTCTCAGAAATTATGGAGCCTGTAGAAAATCAGAAATTTATGCTACTGAATCACTCTCCCAAACTCAGATAATGTCAGTAATAGCTCTCTAAGTATATATCTTTGCCAGTGGCGTACACAGGGGGAGGGCATTAGGCCATGCCACCCCCTCATGGATGCCATTTTTTTAGTTCCTAAAAATAAATTTTGTATCACAAATTTTACCTCAGAAGGTAGCATATGTGGCACCAAATTGGTTACGGGCCTGACTTTTCGTCTTGTCATGTACCCTTCGAGGGTAAGTGAAAGACCAAAAAAGCACAAAAGCACGTAAGGGTTACCCTGACTGATTTAAAGGTAGCCCACCAAATTTCTTCCCAGACAGTAAAAGTTCCCCCTACAAAGTTTACTTCTGCCCCTCCTCAAGTTTCAAAGAACTTCAACCTGTACAAACAGACAAAGCTACAGTAGACTGTACTATAGTTAAATTGCCCAAGGTTATATTCACACACAACTGTGCAAGAGCTATATGCTTTACTGAATAATCTCCATAAGTCATCATAGACCAATCACAACAAGGTCATTGTTAGAATTCATTTCAATGAAAGTGTAGTCACCGATTGCTAATAGAGATATCATTGATGATATTCCTAAAAATATTTGGGTGCAACAGTCCCTTCCAAATGAGATAATAACGTATCTCGCAATCCTAATATTAGCCTATAACCGGCTGCTTGTCTATTTTAGAACAAACGTCATTCATTTCTGTGCTTACCATGCCATTGTCAGTTTCCGCATTGCTCAAAATAAGCCTCAAAACGTACACCCCCCTAATTCAATTAAAAACAGGTTTGGGGTGGGGGTGGAACACCAGTGGCGACAGCCATTTCTTTATCAACAATGTCATGTATTTGTGAATGAATCACGTGCTACCCTCAATGGTTACGACTACGAATGCAGGAAAATCTTATTCCAAACATTCCAGCTCACTTAGTAAGAATTTCCGGTAAATATCGACAACAGTTTACCGGTACCGATTTTCGAAGCGATTTGATTTTTTCTCTTATTTAAAGTGTGACATTAATGAATTGACGATGTTTTGCGTAATCTAAAGGTTCAAAAAGTCTGATGCATGATAGCCTTTCTTATTTTGCATATTTAGGCACTAAATTTGTACATACACTGCAGACATGCTGGTACCAGTGTCTGCATGACAGGGACGTAGCCAGAGGGGGACCAGTGGGAACGACTGCTCCCCCTTTCAGCGTCGAAAAAATGTTAAAACTGTTATGTTTTTGCAGGGTAGATTGTCAGTGCTCTTTTGATCTTGAATTCTCGTCAGCCCTGTTAACTCCATCATAATACAGGGACGAAGCGGGGGGGGGGGAGTAATAAATCCTCCCAACGTTTTCTATCCAGATATCTGACAACTCTTATCAAATTATCAATTTCTCCCAAATTTACTCTATTGTGGTTGGTCCTATGTACTTTATAAACATGGGTTGCCTCAACTTGTCCATATGGTAACATTAGTCTTCCTTAGTCAGGGAATTTCAAAGACAGCACAGCCTATAGCTCTGATCAAAGTTCAAAAAATACAATATTTTGATTATGGATTTAATAATTGGCCTATGGTTAGGCTCCAGCCTACGTAGGTCGGCATTAACTTTGTGTCTGAAAGTCATTGACTTACTTTTGGGCTAAACATCCAAGAAACTCCAAGAAGCGGGGAGAATTTCGAAGTAGGGGCTTAACATATTCTTGCTTAGAATACTCGGGAAGTGCCGTTTCCGGCCATCTGGGGGTTTGTAAAGTCGAAAATTTTGTGGTACGCTCCACGCCAACTGATGGTGGCGCTCCGCTTAGAAACATATATTAACATTTTTTCATAGATTGATTTTTTTCTGCATCAATTGAGAAATTGCAGACATGAAATACATATTTCAAGGTTGGGTACATGCAGCTTAAAACACTCGGGAAGTGCCGATTCCGGCCATCTAGGGGGTTTGTAAAGCCAAACATTTTCTTGTACGCTCCGCGCCAACCGATGGTGGGGCTCCTCTTAGATAGTCCTGCCGCGCATGACGAACCCCCCCCCCCAGATAAATGCTGGCTACGGGCCTGATATGATAATGATGAAACTGGCAAAACATTGCATCAGACTGCATGTTAGGACCTTCAATTGATCAAAAATTTCTCACAGGGGGTGTCGCCCTCCCCTCGGGCCCTTCCCCCATATCAGTCACAAATTTGTTCCCCCTTGCAAACTCCTGGCTACGTCGCTGCTGAATGAAAGGGTGCTTGCGTTCACCCATCTAAATCAAACCCTATTTTATGTACTTTAATGAAATGTACAAATTAAGCAAAGAAATTCCACATTTATTTCTCAGCACTACAACTAACTATTTAAGTATAAGATAGGTTTCACAAATACACCATTTTAAGATCAAAAATGCTTTTAATTTCAAAGTTTGAAGTATATATAACAGAAACGATAGTGGCAAAAAGGAAAACAATAGATAAATGAAAAGATAGTTGTGAAACATTAAAAATGAATGAATAAGAACGTTAAGACAATAATCTAAAAAATACAAGCCTTTTGAAGCGTTACTCTGTAGAACATTGATGAAATAAATGCAAATTGACACTTAAACTTAAGGGCACTATTCGCAATGAAGTATGCAAGTAGTCTAATAATCGTGTTACTTAAGACCATATGTAACCATGGGCGCAGATCATAGGGAAGGAAATCAGCTGATCAGGGCAGAGACAATAGGAGGGGAGATGGGGGAAAGTTCCTCTTCTTTCCTGATTGGAAGTCATGACACATTATGCCCTTCACACGTTTCACTTCGAACCATTTATTTGGTAGAGGTACATCTAAATGTGCTCCATGAGTTAAAATTTGGCTGCTAAAAAGTTCATTCACAATCATAGAATTATTAATCAAAAGTCGGAAATCTTTGTTTCCGGGATACACCCATCCCATGAACTACCGTAACCTCCTTAAACTGTTCAAGTGTAACTTTTCTAGTGGTGATCATTTCTAAGGCAAAAACGCGTTTCAGAGCTTCTTCTTGGTAACATCATATACCCTAATTATACAAGAGAATAGTGGGGTGTAAAATACATCTTTTTTCGCCCAGTCAATGCCAGCGTACATTGAGAAGTGGATGGTGCACTCCGATACTGCCTAGTGTCTTTGGCTTCCGACATGTCAAATCTATCCATGACGTCAACTAAACGTTACTTATGGACTTTCCGATGAAAAATCGATCAATCCACTTTCAAATTTAATAGACTGTGCATAAGATAAATGGTTTAAGGAGATTTGCATACCACTCTCAAGTAGACTTTGCCTACGCGACATTTTTTTTATCACAAATTCGCTTTTATAATCTCTCTATATAAACACTATTATGATAAAGCAGATTAACGACCACTTACAGATTTTTCTTTCCTGCCTAAAAGCATTACCATTTTCAAAACATTTTTGTTACTTACCATTACCAGCTGAAACCATGTTTTAAATGCCTATATATAACAACGATTAGAAGATGTATTAAAAGCAACTGATTTCTTTTACCTTGTTTGGAAATATGTCATCTACTTAACGTAACAAGATTATCAAAACCAAATGAGCTAGTTAATACGGCGCATCTATTGAGGTAAATGATAAGTATCTCAAAAAATTAAACTTAACTTTATTAAAGCTACTCAAGACAGTGGTTTACTTAAATAATTATCACAGGTCTGTCTGCGGGTTTTTCATTAAATCTGTGCTCACCCGGGTGGTGTCTTATATCTGAGATAGTGTCAGAATTTTGCCTGCAATAAGAGATGGCCAGCATGTCGTTTTTTAAATAAGCTTTCATCTGGTCTATGTGGCAAAATATTTTCCTACTTCATACTTAAAAAAGCTTCACCACTGTCACTTTGGCATAAAAAAAGAAAAAATATATGAATACGCCAAAAAGAATGACAGTGTAAAGAAGGAAAGTATCACAGTAAATAGTTTTCTTAAATTTATAAATGTAATACATGTAGTAATTTAGCCTAGTAAACATTTTCTTATCAAGAATTTTGTCGTTCAGATATTAAAGTTCTTTTAAAAAGTTAAAGTTGTTCATTGTTGCTCATCTGTTTGGAGAAATCCATTTCTGTAATTTCACCATGTTGATCCGTCTCTCCTTGTTGGTTTCGTGAATCCTCGCTTCGTGAAATTGAACTCCTGGGCTTGTACTTGTTACCAAGAATTGTAGAAGTCGTTTGCAGCGAAACGAGAGACTTGGTCAAGCGTGATGGCTCTGCTATTTCTTGCAGTCGACATGTCAATATGCACTTGAATACGTCTTTGAATTGAGGGTGGTTGACGCCGTAGATGAACGGGTTCACACAGCTGTTAAGTACTGAGAACATTGATGCCCACGGAATGGCGACATAGCTGCGTGGAATCACACAGGCGACACCGAACGGTAGCACGCAAGCAATGTAGGCACATACAATGAAAAAGAGATTTTTCGTTACCTTCGCCTGTCGCTTTTGCATTTCATTGCTGGCATTCTTGTTGAAGGTACTTTTCCGCTTGAGGAAAAGATAGATGAGTAGGTACAAAATCAGCACGATGATCAAAAACAGAATTTGCAAAAACAGGCTGCGAAACATTTCGAAGTAAAATGCAAACTGATGCGAATTGTCTACGGTGCACAGACGATACCGACGAGAATAACCGAGTGCACCTAATCCAAAGGTTGGCGGGATGGTCACCAACAGTGTAATGTAAAGCCAACTGAAAACTACCATCGCAGTTATATTTCTCTTACTATAGAGCTTGTCGTAGCTGGCCCTTGGTCGAGTTATCAAGTAATAACGGTTAAAACCAATCAGAGCGAGATTAACTATGCTGGCTCCTATAGTAATATACGTTATGGCCCCAATTGCTTGGCAAACTGGATCCGGAAAAGGCATCGTTTCGCTTAAGAGACTGATCGCATGAAGGGGCAAAACTAGGCAGGTAACAAAATCCGATACAGCTAAATTTGCTACAAAAACATTTGTAGAGGTTTGCAGTTTTCGCGAGGTTAACAAGGCGAACACGACGAGGGCGTTGCCGGGCAAACCAAGGACACTTATTAGAAATGTAAAAATAGCGAGGAGAAGCCGTTGTAGTGGGTCGTCGAGTCGGTAAAACGGGCTCTCAGTAAAGGAATCATTAAAAGGTGATGTAGCAAATTCTGTGACATAATCGTTTTCCATAGTTTTATCTTCCTGCCTGCAGAGAGAAGGGGAAAATTCTCAGACTGACCTAATTATCAAAATGACAATTAGGCGAATTGAATTAATTTAGGCAAAACGGGAAGAAGTTTAAGTATTTCATAGGACAAAAAAGAAATATCTAGAAAGTGAAAAATACAACAAACTGATGCTTTGTTCTCTTTTCAGGTTATGATCACGCATGATATTCCAGTGCACGTAAGAGTTGCCATAGGCCCACTTGTAATAAAAGGGTTTTTGTCTTAGCCTATTTCGACATAGACCCACACAATTTGAAGATGCCTTTCAGTCTGTATTTTCAGAACAACGTCAGTCGTTTGTTAGTTGTTCGTCTGTGTTTGTTCAATGCAGTGTAAAACTATAGTTGCTGTAAGTTCATAGTACATTTACAAATTGTCTTCTGTTTTAATTCAAGCACCCTCTGAACATATTTCAACAAGACTTGAAGCTTTTTCAGCGACCTTTGCGATCACATTGTCTTCCTGCTGACCACAGCCTTGCTTTTAGTCAAGTTGATCACACCGTTAGCGATTTCATGGTGGGGGGTAGTACTAACCCCAACAGGTTTAAAAGTATTCCTTCTATATAGCTTGGCTAGGTGTGATTGTAAAAAGTAATGCAAAGTTTAAAAATAGCACGGGAAGTACATAAGTAAAACGTAGTGAACTGTACACGTTTTAACGCGAAAGTAAATAAAAGTAGATGTGGAGCTGTTACGGCAAGAGGTGGCCCCTGATTGATCCAAAGCAAATCTGGCAATTAACGACAATAAGAAAATGACACTTTATCATCATCTGATATCCTTAGGATAGGAGTAAACTATAAATTCATCTGGTGCTGTGTTTTCAACCGGTGCTGTGGCCAAGTGGATAAAGTTGCATGGTGTCATTAAAGGGCAAAACAGCCTAGCAACCGGGAGGTTCGGGTTACGGGTCAAAGTAAGGTTGGCTTATAGTGGTTATATCCAATATGTTTGAATACAATCCCTGTTATAGATCTTATAAATTGTTGTCATATAAGAGGGCAAACAATAAAGTTAGCTGGATAAGGTACATAACTGTTATATAGAGAGATTTCATGTGACGTCTTGCGATTTATATCCCCAGGCACTGCAGGGCAGAAAACACGCGCAGTAAGCGTATTTACAGCACACGCGAAATGCATAACCGTAGATACTGCTGTGACACAATGGACGCTTACCCTTCAAAAGAGAAAATAGACTCGCAATCTTTCCCTTCAAAATCAAAGAGACGCACGATCACGTGACTCAGTGAAACCCCTCTATACTGCACGTACGGGCATGACGTAGTCTTCGCACTCTCACGGAGACTAAGGCGGGTACCCGATCTGTACAAAAATTAGCTGTCTGGATTTGTTGGTGTTAGTGGTAATGCTACGCGCTTACCTCAACTGAAAGCGCAATTTCTGTTCTGTGACGTCAAATGAATAATACGTCTACATGTACAATATTATTTTAAAACAAAGATTTTGAACTGAATGACGCCCCCCCGATCACCTCCAAATGATCCGCATTCTTTCCAGCACCTTATGATGAGCACAAATACTAAACGTGGTGACTACGTGCTCCCATAGGACTTACATGATCGGCGGTGCTATGTAAAGAATAAGACGTTTTCATTAGTAAACTTATTGTAGTAATGGTCACTTTAGATGCAAACAAATAACTTGAGTTAGCAATGTTGGAAATAACTCTGTATCTTACTAATTTTGGGAAGTGAAATGCTTAAAGAAGGGTCTAAGCTCAAATCAACTTTTAATATGTTATAAGGGTACTAATTCTAAGAAATCTGATGAAATATCCATTGGAATCCGATGTGTGGTTCTCAAGAGATCAGCAGTTAAAGTTGTAACATTTTCAACACAAAGTGAACTTGAAGAAAAGCACGTATGACGTCATAGCCTCACATTAATGAACACCCTTTTTTCTTTAAACTTTGCAACCAATTTTGTCCTCAACAATCCCATGTTATCGGAATGTGATTGTATGAGAGGCATGGAAAAATTACAAAAAACTTCACATTCCCCATGGGGAGGTTCTATTCCAAGTAACTTCAGGGTCAATACAACAGACTGAAAAAAAAACAAAGGAAAGAAAACATTCCTTAACAATGTGAAGAAGTTATAAAACCCTTGCTTGCCACAAGCTCACTTTGGTTCACAAATGTAGTAACTTCATTTGCTGATATCTCGAGTGATACATGTCCGATTTGAATGGAAAGTTTACCAAATTGCGTAGATTTAGTTCCTCTTTCACATAAAAATTAAATTTAGCTTGAACCCTTCCTTCAAACCTTTGCTATACAAAATTAAAAAGAAAAACCACAGTCAAGTGTACAATTCCTTAATATGCAATATTGAGATCAAAATCTACACACGATCTTTTCATTAGAATGCCTCAAAAAAAAAAATACTTAATCCACCTTCCTTGTCTGTAATGAAATGTCGCAATCACATCACATTAACAATGCCAAGATATAACTCTATGAAGCTCCATACACTGAAATCGAAAAGACATCTGCCTGGTTTACGGCGAACAAAGCAAAGGCAATTTATCCAGGTCATGTTTGGATTGCAGTTGCGTATATGGCTGCTTCTCCTTTCCCCGCCAAATTAGCGAAAAGGTCTCAAAACACAATTATTTCTGAAAAGGTCACAAAACACTAAAATGTGTTCCAGATTTACCGTCTCTGTCTATTTTTGATTTTTTCTTCCGTACCAAGTTATAAGTTTCAATTCCAATTGAGACATTAAATTAAAATTCAGATTTAACCGAATTTGGCATTTAAAAATGGCAGTTAATAGCACTGGCCGGTGCCTGCCACGTGACAGACTTAAAGAAATGTAACAAACTTTTGCAGTTGCGCCTAAAGCTATTTAAGAACAAATTTTATCTCCGCTATGGAAACTTTTTGTTCCTAAGGTAATATATATATCATCTTCCCGTTGCATGCATTAAAATGCAATACAAATCCTCTCTTGCTATGTATAACCACAGTAACCACGGCGCGAACCACGAAAACTTCCTTGAGGGAAAATATTGCCAATTTCCATTGAATTTTTTAAAAGTAAGCATTTTTTGCTTTCAACATTGAATAATAGAATGATCAAGTTTAATCTCTACACGCTCTTTTACCAAATTTTTCCGTTTTTAAAGAAAGAAATTCAAAGACTTTCTTGAACAGAATTTATTTTCATATTTATGTCGCAGGTCTCACATTATAAGAATTGGGAAAGTACATTTCTGGCATGGTATAGGCATTCATCACCTTTACCTAAAATGAAAACTACAAGGACTGAGACGCGCCTTGCTATTCTGTGGTCTGTTTTTGTCGTTGGCCCTTGGAATTTTGAAAGATAATTGTACCTGCACAGATAATTTTGAAAATTTTCAACTTAACATAGACGAAAAATTATCAGCTTTTTCTATTTTGAGATCAGATGATCTTCACTCTTGCGTCAATCCTTATCCTAGCTTTATCCTACATTATGACTAAAAATGTCACACGTCATTGGCTTTATCACGAAATACAAAAGGGTTGTTCCTACGAAAATATTCAGACATGCGAACGAGAAAATGGGCCTTTAGCGCGCCTATCACCTCGGTGACGGTTTTTTACGTCACTACCATGGCCGAGTTTCTAAAACCAGCTTTCTTTGGGAATGTTTTCCTTGTAATCCTGTTGAGTTTATAGAAAATTACGACTGCTGTAACATTCACGAAGTATGAATGATACAGGTGTATGGATCCAAATGAAGGGAAAGGCAACATCTTTTAATTCCACCGCAAAGAATTGAATGATGTATCGATCGAGGAGAAAATAGCAGATGTTTATTTCTTCGAACAAAAAGCTCCTAATCCTTTCATAAAAATATTTTGTAGTTGCAGAAACATTGGCATGAGTAAATATCGTGAAAGGTTGTTGTAAAGCTTATGTTTAATACAACTTGGGTGGGGGGGGGGGTAACCACCTATATTTAACATCTTGTTTACTGTCAGACATGATAGACTAATTCTATTATTGTCCTCGCTGTAATTAGAGGTATTTGTACACAGACGGGATACTTCCCTATACTTGGTTCAAGGTTAATGAAAACTAGAATGTTAGATCGAGAAGCTGGAAGACAGTCTTCCAGCTCACTATTTAGATTAGAAGCGTTTGTTTGCTTGTCTTTATTTTATTTCTTTCGGCAGACTAGCGAGTAAATTTACGCATGCGTGTATGTGTGTGTGTGTTTGTGACTTATACCGGTAGCTTGAAAACACGGTACTCAAGATGGTGTGATGTGTACTTGGTATATAGATCTATCTTATTCGAAGAAGGATCCTTCCAGGTAATTTGAGGTCATCAGAGACCAACACTCGAGGAATAATGGCTACTTTTTATAATTCACCGGATAGGAATAAGCATAGGCGTACGAGGCAGGGGCCAGACTGCCCCCCAAAATTTTCTAAGGTCGTAAATTCGGGCAAAAAATGACCAAAATTCGGGCACAGAATAGGTGAAATTTCGGCAGAGTTGAAGAAAAAGTGAAAAGATTGCCCAAATTTCTACTGAGTTCCCGAATTTTTGATAGAATTCCCGAAAAAAGTGCAAAAATTTTCGTGTGTTTCGCGCGCGTGTAGTTTTTTTTGCCATTATCACCTCTATCCAAAAAGGTTCTCACATGCACAGTCCTAATCACTTCCATATCAAAATTTTATAAGATATTAGTAAACTTGCTAATGGTGTATGTAGTCTAACAATTTACTGTTGTGTGGTTCTGATTTACCCCAAGAACTGAGTAAAAAAAATCACTTAAACAAGCAACATGAAAAGATTTCGTAAAAAAGTAGAAATTCTTGGAAATATATCCAATTCAAATTTAGCAATAAATGTAGCACCATTTTGCATCTGTCCCACCTTACGTGAGCAAAAATTTTCCAAAGGGGAGGGGGTGCCCCCTCCCCGAAGACCCCTTCCTCAGGACGGCGATTCGCATACGGTGAAAATCGACCCGTCTTTGGAGATGGATCCACGCCCTTGACTTTGGGCAATTGGAGATTCAGGCAAAAATTTTCTGCCCCCAAATTGGAAGAGTCCCGTACGCTCATGGGAATAAGACAGGAATGATGACAACTTCCATACATGCTATAAAGGCCTGTCTTACAAAGAGAAAGAATCCATTGGTTTGGATCGAGGGCTAAGGTCATGTGAGGTCACCAGACGTAAAATTTCGAAAACCTTTAACACTTGTCGCAAACATGAAATTTCAAAAAAGACAACGGGACATACATCGAAATTGTGTGGTTTCCTGACCGACTCAAAAGGGCGGACTTAAAGATTTTACCATCTACCGGATAAATTATAGAAAATTACATATATCTTTCTTCAAGCATAATTTTGTGGCACACAAGCATAATTTTGGCACATTAATTAGGGATTCCAATTTAAATTACTCAATAATGAACTTGTGAGAATGATGCTGTGACTATAACATAAGTACAAATAGTGTACAATTAACGTTTTTATGTTTGAAAGTGTACAGGGGCGTAGCCAGATTTTCGGTGTGGCAGAGGGGGAGTCCACTGATCGTCCCCATTCGTGACCGCCGTCCTGGGGAGGGGTATAAGGGGAGGGGTTGGCCCCTCCCCTTTTGAAATTTTTGTACTGTTTCGAAGGGCTTCGATGCAAAATGGTGCTATATTTTCCTTCTTTTCATAATAGATCCCAGTGTTCTCCACAGGGGGTTTTAGAGGGGCGACCCGCCCTTCGAGTGAAAATGGCCGACCCTCAAAAACAGTTGGAGCCCTCCAAAATCCAGCTTTCATTTTCAAGTCCATTGCTTCATAACACATATACAAATCATATAGTACACTCTAAAAACACTTTGGTCAAATTGAACAATGACTGGGTCAACTATGCACCGAACCACAATTGGTCAAATAGTTTGGCTAGACTATGGTCAAATTTGACCACTCTATGGTAAAATCTGACCAATAAGTGGTCAAATTTGACCATAGTTTAGTCAATCTATATGACCATCTATATGACCAATTTTGGTTCGGTGCATAGTTGACCCTGTCATTGGTCAGTTTCACCAAAGTGTTTTCAGAGTGTATGAAGGAAAACTTTCCCATTCCTCCAGGGGTGGCGCCAAGATTTGCCCGACGGGAGCCCAGACTCCTCGACGGGAGCCAGCGACCCGAAGCCCCGACAGCCAGGATGCCGTCGAGGGGTTGGTGAGGGGGATTTAAAGAAAATCTGTGTACTATACCATGCCATTGCGGGGAATATATTGCATAAAATTTGTATATGCTAGAGGAAAATAGTTCAGAGCTGATCTAATGTTTTTCCCGGAATCTAAGCTGGGGATAAGAGCGCGAAAATTTTATTTGGTTGGCCTACACTAAAAAGAATCTGTACTTATTTAAATCTTATATAGGTCAGTTGTCCGGGCAGTTGGTCCCTCTATCGGGCACAACTAACACTGTACTTCCCTCCTCGAGTCACTAGCCGTAGAACCTTCACTAAGTTTAGTGAAATGAGATGAAATTCGCGACATTTACACAAATCTATGTATTCTACTTATTAAGTTACTTGAAAAGATTGAAAGGGTTTGTACTTTATTAGCTATAAGTAACTGAACTGAGGAAGCGTGGACAAAGCCGTACTAAAAATTCAGGGTTTTATCGCAGAAATAACCCTTTTGAAAGCCAAAATAAGTAAACCGTTCATGGGTGGCGACAGAATTTTCCCGACAGGGGACCGGGTCATGCCAACGACCCCAGGTTCCGACAGCCCTATGTTGAAAGGGTGGTGAGAAGGTGATATGAAGGAGCCGAACTATTTCATGCCATTGCAGGGCATATTTTGCACAATATCACTTAATACCTTGAAATCCTGCGCACTGCTAGTGTTCTTTTGAGTCCGAATTGTGAAATCGCAAGGAGCGCGAAAATTTTTGGTAGGCTCATACCATAAACGTATGTTATCATTTAGAACAAAAAAAGAAAAAAACTGTAGGGGTTTGTAGACCGTATCGGTGTGTCGAAACCACATACCACACACAAGAGAACAGCAACTAGGCTTTGCGATATGGGATGAAATTTACCTCCACATAACCTGTGTACTCTGCCTACATATTACTTGTTGGGTTGACAGGACTTATGCTATCTAGCTTTGTGGAATGGAACTATTGAAGAAACTGGATGGACGTACTGGCGCGTAAAGCGTGCCCGAATATTTTGGGTTCTTATTAGAGAAATTGTCCTCTTGAGAGCAAAAACAGGTAAACCATCGGGAGACTAGTCGCCGTCAGGGACTGCATACTTTATCGTATCGACTAAGACTCCCCGACAAAACTGTAAGAATTCTCCGACGGGGGTAGCCTCCCCCCGCACCACCCTGCATCCCTCCCTCCTCTCGCCGTTTTTTGTTTTGTTCTCCTTCATTTTTTTGAACATCGCCCATCGCGTCCCCAAAATTTCTGTGGGGGGGCACTCTGCACCCCTGCACCCCTGTCCCCCGCTGGCTACGCCACTGATACTGTAGTGTGAAGGCCCTGGCTTCCCATTTTGACGGACATTCGAACCATTAGTTTTTTAGGTTTTTTATACATTTTCCTTCTGTTATTTATCATATTTGGCATATAGATTTCTGATGTTGAAAGGAAGAACACTATTGTTAATGATGGAGGTCAGAGGTCTTTTAAGGTCACGGTACAACTAATACCTCTTAAACACCATATCTCAAGTTAGAAATCATTGGTGAATCATATTATATGAAAGGGTAACAGTATAGGGTGTATCATATTAGCTTGTGGATGCCACATACTGATTACAGAACTGTTTTGATTTTGGTGGAGGTCAAAGTTTATTTGGAATTACTAGAGTTTGTATGGTTAAGACTTCGTTACACGCCTTATACAGCCTTATAAAGGGACATTGTGGAGGATCTCACTCATAGCAGACATGCGGATGCCCCAGTATTACGTTGATTAAATCAATTGTTTGTAGTGGCCGTTAGAGGTCATTGGAGGCCAAAAGGGGTCAAACTGTGAAAATCTATTATGTAACTGCGAGGGATCTAATCTGCAGCATGTCTTTTTCAAGACGCCCCATTGTTTTTCGTGGAGTTCAGTGGTCATGAAAGGTCACGGAGGTCAAATTGTTAAAACGTCCTAAAATGATATTTGAAGAAAGACAAATTTGAAGGATCAAGAGAAGGCAAAACATTTCCTTTAGGCAAGGCATCAATAGACTTTTGAGCCTTTTTGTCAACCCAGGTGTTATGTCCTCTTAGCTGAGACCCAAACACATTATAACATGCCTGAATAAATTATTACTTATTTGAGCAATCATCTTGTTCAAAATCTTTGCTTTTCTGTAATTTAATTTGCATTAATAATCGTCGCATTTTTGCATGCCTATCGGTACCCAAATAATTCAAACGTGTTCTTCCGTGATTATATCTTAGACACAACGCGAACTAAAACCACTCGACAAGACTGGTGGAGTACCGCCACACAAGCAAATTATAAGTGTCATTCAGCTTCATGTTTACGACCGAAGTCACGCCGATACTGCTCGAACAATCTGTCGTACTACTACCTTTTAATGTGATTGACTTAATTAAGTATGTAGATTGCCAGGTCAACTTATCAGAACTTACGCGGTCAGTTGGCTCTATAATTAGTTTAAAAACCTTAAATTTGACTCTTTCACATGGAAAGAGAAACGTATTGCCCTATTTTTTAATTGAGGAATACTCTTTTGAAGGTCACTTCCAAGGAACTGCACAGGGCAATTATTTTCCTCATAGATATAAGGATATGAGAATTAAACCACGTTTAAAAACTTGTTAATGGATCTAGTCCAGAGGCGTGCGAATCGAGCGCTAGAAATGTATGATTTGCCCGAGTTACCTAGAAAAACTCATTTATCTCAAATTTTCAAAGCTTCGGCAATTAAAGACAAAAGAGGTCCACACCTTTTACCACTTGCTCATTGAAGTATCTAAAAAATGAAAGAATGACCATGGTTTCAGGAGTGCACACCCATATTTATTCCGTAACAAATACCACCAAGAGGAGATATTGGGACATCTTTTTTAAAATGTTACCGAGTGGGTCTTTTGTCTGTTTGATATAAAGTTGGTAGACTAGGTGTGAAGTGAAAGTGGTGCCAAAATGGGGCCAATTAGGGCAAGTTGAAGAAATTATGGACTTAGAAGCTTGCGGAGGAAAATCGACATGTGAGTTAGTGAGTGAGTGAGTGAATGAGTGAGTGAGTGAGCGAGTGAGCGAGTGAGCGAGTGAGTGAGTGAAAAGATCTGGGTAAAGGTAAGAAAAGTCTAAACTTTTCTAGCTAAAATCTCCACGGCCATGGTATTTGAAATGCAATTGAACTGAATTGAATTTGGTAATTGAAAGTGCCAGGATTGACCAAAGTTAGAGCTATCCTTATTGTGAGGGGTAGCTTGTACAAGACAAAAACTTCAACGGGATTTTAGAGGCCACTACTTTTGGAAATTAGTATGAAAGTAAATGGAGGATTTATATGGTAGCTTACTATCTTCAAATGCATGTTTTAAAGGTTTTTTCACTATTTTTTCATTACCGATTTTCAAAGGAAAACCATGTTCTTAAAAATAAAGCAATTGCCCGAAAAGATACAGAGTTCCGGATACTGAAATCAGTACAGGCATTTTTATTGGACTAGAATGTTAAAAGAAAGGTATATTTTGTGATTTATGGTATACAAAAAGACTTAAATTCAAACATCCTTAGGAAATGTACATTCAAATGTATGCTGATTTCAAGATATTAACAGCTAAAGTCACAGCCGTCGTGGCAGCTTGTTCCAAACGTAAACTTCAAGCATGCAGGAGTGTATTCCAGGGAGAGGACTGTCTTTGCTCAGACTCTATTTGAGGCTTCCCTTGCTGAATGAATAATAACAGCACAGCCTGCTAAGGAGTCAAACAGGATCGATGTACTTTTCTCACTTTGTTGAACACTTTGTACTTTCTGATTTTGTTAAAATTAAGGACATTGTTTTTACCTTGAATTTAATACGAGTGTTAGCATAAAATTTACTGCGTATGTGTGAACTTTTAACCCGGCCCCCAGGTATTTACATTATTTTCACATCAGATTTTGAAGGACTAAATTGTATTTAAATTTTAAAGGAAAACATATCACAGTTTATCAATTTGATATCACTACCACTTACCCCAAGAGTAGGTTGCAAATGTAGTATAAATTCGATTGCTTATATCTTGAGAGCTACACGAAAGAACTTCATGTAATCTTAACAAGAATGGTTCATTTTCACTTTGAATTACAAAAAAAAAAAATCAATTTTTGGTTAAACTTAACTTCTTTTAAAGTGTATTTAAATCAAGGATTAAAAAATGTACGCTACAAAGGTTGAAAACAAATCTCATTGATCTAATATCTATCTTCACAGTACATTCCTGTGCTGAGATATAAATGTTGAAGTTTCTTCACCTATAGTTTAAAACTGTCGACTGCGTGGTAATTTGTGTGTCACTCTTGTTCTTCCTAGATTGTAAACTTTGTTTTCTTTTCTCATAAAGCCATTGCAACCTGTTTCGGAATGTGATCACTTTTGTACTTTACAGAGTGTCTTGACTATACTTGAACTCTCTTAATAACATGCTTTGCAAGAAAAGGACAATCTTCCCAAGGTCAAAAATTTAGTCTTCGGCTTATCATTATGAAAGCCAAGGATCTTTAGAAAGGTTTCACCAAACTTAGAAAAATATGATACTGTTATGGCAGTGAAAGTGATTGGGATGAAGATATTCCATTTTTAGTAATGCTTCCTGCTAAGGAGTCTATACAAGAGTCACTTGGGTTCAGTCCATTTGAACTTGTTTTTGGTCACACGTGTTCGTGGACCACTGAAATTTTTGAAAGAAAAATGGCTATAAGATTCAGGTGAAGACATTAATCTTTCTTGATATATGTGTTACGATTCAAAAATCGACCTAACAGAGCATGTGAACTTGCCCAGCAAAATCTGAGAAATTCTCAGGAAAGAATGAAAGCGTGGTATGACAAGACCACTGTAGAAAAAGAATTCAAGCCCGGTGATAAGGTGCTGGTGTTTTCGCCTGTTTCTGGTCAGCCATTTAAAGGCATTTTCCAGTGGCATCTCACAAGGTTCTCATGTGAAAGAGAAAACATTTCCAATTCGTGCCCTTCAAACCCAATAACAATAATCTTTTCCTAACTCGAGATATCCCATATTAAAGAGTGCTTATTTTTGTCAAAAAATACCTCCAGTTCTCATTAAGGTCACAGATTGTTATGTAAAGTGGG
>WURT03002305.1:0-16959 GCA_009936505.3 Holothuria glaberrima
CCTGGAAGTTCTGGATCAATTATATAAAATTGGGCAAAGACATAATGCTTCTTACCTGTCATCCAAATGATAATATATGACGCCAAGCACTTTACATCTATCGGATTTTTACTAATTTTGAACGAAAGCTCCCGACGAACGGCTTCCAGTCTGATAGGTATAGCAAAAGGAATGAAGGACTAAAAAGAGCATTTCAGAATGCTTGGTCGTAAGTGTATTAACAATCACCATCTATACTGATAACGGTTGCGCGCGAAGCGCTCGGCATTTTGTTTTTGAAAAATGTTTAGCCTCAGATACGTACTTTCAACCTTCCACAGTATGCTACAAATTAGATTGAAAGATCCTCTATTGTTGCGAGGCCCTGCAGATGTTTGGAGATGTATCTCTGTTTTTGTGAAAGTGCTGTGATCGGAATTGTTCGATGTATAAATACTTTAATAATGGTAATGAGATGAAGCGCAAACAGTGGCTCATGCGCGCGAAGCGCGCAGAAATTTTTCACTAACTAAGATGTTAAAGGACAGTTTTAATTCGATTTTACGTGAATAAAATAATATTTGGTATTATTCTTACTTGATCTACTTGGAAAATAGATACAAAGTTGACATAGGCTCAGTCGGAAAAATATGCTAGACTGAGGAATCAGAAATTCCAACTGGTATTTCAGATTTCCCGACTACCGTCGCTCTGACGATTTGGGGGGGGGGGTGAGACACCCCCACACCCCCAGTCACACCAAGCACGAATCGTGCTTGGTGTGACAGGGGCTTTAGGCGTGTAACCGAGCCCCACGTCAAAGGCGATATTATGTTCTCGCAATCATAGTTCTACTTCGGAGCTAACACTTCCAAAACTAAATGGACCTGGATATTGTATAAGATAAATGAAAACAAGTGCGCCAAGGTTGCACTGGCATTGCCAAATGTTAAACTGCGTTTTCGGTATTTTTTTTTTTTGCTTATCTTGTCCTCCGTTTACACTTAAAGGGGCTCACTGAGTTGATATTGAGCATTTTGGAACGAGTATGAGGGAAATTAAGTTGCATGAAAATGCTTCTAATAAGCCACATCAGCTATTTATCCCTACCTATAGTTCATACCAAGTTTTACTGGGGTTAAGAGCTTGTCGTTTGTGATGCTCTTCCCAGCCTTCGATTGGCCAGCCTCTCTGGAAAATACATCATGCATCTATGATTGAAACCGTAATACAGTTCTTGTTCAGAGTAGATGAGAGCCTGTAAGCTTCACTCGGTTGTATTTGAACATTGTTTACATATGATTAATTCCTAATGGTAAAAAAGTGTCTGGTCACGAGTTTGTAATAAAATGATTTTAACCAATAATGACCTTATCATTGTGTGTTAGATCAAGAGCAACTTCCTGGTTATATGTTCAGAATTTTTAAGTTTGAGCATTTGCCATTAAGATGTAAAAAAAATACTCATTAGAAGTGACAAAAAATCATGAAATGCATGAGTGAACCGTACTTGACGCTTATATTTTGTCAGAAAGGTAACCATTATTTGTCGGAAAAGGTTCAACGCCCCCTCCCCACACCACATACCGATCCTTAGGGACGTCCCTGCTTACAGATATTAAATCTTTCATATTATATTGCAATGCTGAATCTTCCATATTATATTGGGATCAACATTATTAAGAAATGTAGAAGCTATCTCTAATCAATTTGCCTAAATGACATCATAGGCTTATCATCGTGCAACGCTGAAGCTGAAAATAGTATTTCTTCAAAAGTTTGTATGTTCCAACTGCAACATGCTATTGAGATGAGGTTTTCAACGGAAAATGTTACTGTGTTTTTCTAAATTTCAACTTTGGTCACCAGAATTGGTTTTCTTTATAGGGGTTCCTTATTAATCGTCTGAAAGTAACATTACGAACATTGGACTGTAGTAGGTTAAGATTCAAATATTTGAAGAAGTTACTAATTCAAATTCCTTTCTTTGATACTTAGACCGAAATTTGTGTCCTAACACTTGAAGTATTAATTCATTTCCTCCAACATTCCAACTAAGAAATTTTAGAGGCAGAGAAATGGGAGCTGCGGAAGATGGAGACATGTGCCCCTCAGTTTTATAAAAATGACCGAAGTTTGTCTTTGGCTAAGACAAAGATCTCTATCGGAACTTCAAAATAGTTCCCTTGCAGAGTATTCTCTCAGTAGTCCCCCTTTCCAATTTTCAAAGCTTGCAACAGCTTCAAGAATTCCTTGAGAAAATTTTAAGCAAGCTAAGCCTTTTAAAAGGTGCTGCCTAATTTGGTCAGATTTGGAAGAATTCCACATCATATTATATCCTTATACTGTTATACAAACGGAAACTTTCAATCATGCAGAGCTCTACGTTAACCCAGATCACAAGCTGGCCACAAGTCAACAATATCGCAGTTTTTAAGAAGAGAAAATTTATGCTTGTGTGTATATAATAGCGTGTCTACAATGTGTAAAATAAACAAGAAACATTTCAACCAGTTTATTGTTAAGCCGAACGCACACCTACGACAGAAACGCGAAACACGAAACAGAAAACACATTTTCGCGCTGACGTCCGAGTGCGTTAGACGAAAACCAAAATAAGCGTTTGAGTCCGAAACACATGTTTAGCTAAACACTTGTTTCGGGAATCAAGTAGTGCTTGTTTCGCGAAATGTTGTTTCGCGAAAACACGAAACTGTTGAGACAAAATGGTTGCCGGCCAAAATTTTCCGGATTAGAGGGTTTTTCTCTCTAGATTTAGGTCCTTCGTTACAAGACCTTTTCCTATCATTATTATTTCAACCAAGTGTTCGTCGTGTAATTTCGTTTTCTAGTTTACTGTAACAGCTCCATCATCTACTACTTTTTGTCTTCATCATGTTAATTTCCGATCGATATCATTCTTTGTAACTTCATCAGATGTCAGTAGGCCGTCGTCATTAGAGAGTACCGGTGCGTCTCTATCATCTAGATAGTGGCCATTATTATCAAAATACAGACCACCGTCTAACAAATAACTGTAAGTCGCTACTACCAAAATAAACAGACGTTATCGTCAGAAAATTGTCTTCACCATCAAAAAGGTGGTCAAAATCATAAAACAGTGTTTTTATCATCAAAGTAGTGGTCATCATCATTAAAATGGTATCTACCATATTAAAAACATAAACTACAATCATCCTAAAGAGAGGGTTCCACCAAGGCTAACTCTTGGGCATACATTTACTTTAAAAATTTCTAAATGTTGCACCAGTTAGTATCTCAGCTCTCTTGATTATTCGAAATTCTTCAGTTGCAACCTCCCTCTAGACAGGACCTCACGGTGAAAGGTTCACAATCATAAATATATTTACATTTAACAAATTCTACCTGAGGTACATTTCGAATGAAAAAGGGTAATTCACGTAATAGTTTGTTTTTCGAATTTTATGATATTTCTATTCTCATTCACCAACAGATCAAGCAGAAAGGAGAACAGTCGTACAACGAATCTCTGCTCCCACCCTCCGGCAAAGTCGATGCATCTGCCAGGAACAATCTAAACATTCATTTTCTCCGAGTCTATTACCTCATTTATCTGTTTATGGTACTTTTATTTTAATCCTGTATACTCTTTTTCTGTTTTAAGGTGAATTTTTTTATGCACGGGTGAAAATGATCAATCAAGTAATGTTGATTGTAAAGTACCCTCATAGGCATAAGGGTTCCTTCCAGGCCGAGGGAGGGGTTGTCAAACCTTACCCTAATTTTAATCTGCGTGGTAAGTACGGTGCATTTTTGTCCTGGGAAGCAAGTTCGCGCAAAAAGTGGGATATTCTGGTAAAAAATTGGGCATTCAGAGGCATTTCTTTGTTACCACTATTCTATTCGAATCTTGAATGTACTTTGATCGAAATGTGGCCGACTACTTGACCAAAGAATACATATTGGGGATTTTTCGATTCTTTTACCCGTAAGAGTATGACTCTCTTTCATTTATTTGTCACATGAGTTGTTTGCGCGAAACAAGATCGTTTCAGCCAACATCAGCGACGTTTTTTCAATAATTTCACATTACACAAGTTACCGGTATCCGTTACTGATGTTAGCATCACCTCATTTATTCCTTCTCCTTCCCCTTATTGTTTTTCCGTTCACTTTATCATGAGCTGCCCCACACTCATATACCTAATATCGGTAGTCGTCTTCAGACCTTTACAACTGCATGCACTGAAGCTTCATTAAACATAAATCCTGGAAATGGGTTGGTTATATGTGGTAATATATCTGACAGTAGCGTGTTTAAAGGGGGCTGGGGGCACAGATCCCCACCTCTGTGGCCAGTTGGAGGATTTATGGTAGTTGGGGAGAAAGAGCTTGAAGAGACAGAGAGAGTTTGAATAGACAGACGAAGCACCCAAACTTAAAATTATTCAACCGAGTCATATTATTTTGTCGTTACCTCTTATATTTTCCGTACAGTAGCTAGCCTGTAGAAGTTCCTCCTCCCCGGCCGTAAATCATCAGTCAGTATCGATATCCAGCCCGAGTGACCGGCGTAACACTAATTTCCTTTCGCGATTCGCGTCGGTTTCGGTAGCTGGTAATAGCAGCCTATATAGTCAGGGTAGGTAGGATACAGAATGAAACAAAGCACAACTGCGGTAAAAAAATTGTCAAAATGGTGGAGAGTGTGACTTTCTTTATTATGATGTATTTAAGATGCTAATATCTTCCATACATGGTATTCTTCTCTTTGAACTTATCCTTCCTTTCTTGTCCCTGGCTTTGGTGACAGGTTCTGATTGCACATAAACTTGAGTCTTTACCGCCCTATCATTCAATATCCGCCCTCAAAGTGAATAGATTCATGAGATATTATTACAGAGGAGTAAGGCAAAATTCTCTTAACACACTATGTAGACTGGCAGAGTCCAGATACACGCACAATCGCAGTGGCTGCATGCGTTTTAAATTTAAGCCTGCGGTTTCCTGTAAGTTTGGGATCTGGGGATGGCAGATTTTCTCCCTGTAGCTGAGGATGATGCCTTGTAGTCTACATCAGATGTTAAAAATGCCACTAACATAACTGTGGTGACAAATTCGTCTTAGTAGCTTATAGGATGCAGTTTCCTTCTATCTGGGGCGTTCATGATGGCATGCCGAATATCCTCACATACTGATAACCCACGCTACTATTGGATACATTCCAGTCAGTTATGTTGTAGATTGGCGTTTCCTGCAATCTGGTGCAATTGATATGCCAAATTTTCTGATTTAAGTGCTTACCTTGGTCGAGCTGGAGTCGACTTTGCCCCCTCTTTAGGAAACACCCAAGGGACTATGGCAACGTTACTTTATACTGATCATGATCGGTCCATTCGCTATAAGACTACATGAAAGACGTATCTCAGTTGTGTACTGAATGGTTCAGTCAATGAAGTGAGACCTTCAACACTGGCGAAAACAATTCACGGCACCTGCGTCGTGCCTTTTGCAGCCTGTGAACTGTAATGCCGCCTTAACCCCCATACTATGGGTTTTCCTTGTGCAATTAGTAAGGTTAATGTACCCGAGCTAGCCCTTCTGCTAGGGATTATACCGTGTTGAAAGTAGGAAACGTGTAAATTAACCTGACCATTATATTCACCTATTATGAGAAAACCATCTCTCAAATAGGTCGAAATAAAATATATCAAAAATTGTTCATTTCATGGAATATTTTTTCGAAGAACATTTGCTGGCTTCTAATTAACCTGTAGGCTCTCAGTCATTAACGTCGAATTTCACGAAATGTGATGTCAAATTAAACCTGATAAATAAAGCCTCTGGAACCAAATTTCGGAGTTCTTATGTTATATTTTAGGAGCTTCCAGGGGCTTCTCCCCCTGGAATGTCACAATGTTTTGGTGGGGCTCTGCTCATTGTGACACCAGCTCCCATATCAGTCGGGGAATCACAAGTTGTACCCCACCTCCTGAATCCTGCCACTGATGTCTCTCGGTATGCATCAAATCACAGATTTGGGAATTAAAGGCATAGGAGCAAAATTTGGAGTGATAATTAAAAGGGCATTTTAAGTTCCGATGAGGGATAGTTTCTGTCCAGGCGCGTAGCGAACAGTTAGAAGGGGATAGACCTCCCTTAAGTTTTATTTCCTACCTTTATTGCTTTTATCGCTAATTTTGTGTGTAAATGACTTCTTGGATCACCTGTATTATTAATCCAGGCTGACTGTTGGTCATTCTGAGTTAGTCTTTAATGAAAAAAATCACAAAGTGTTATTTTTGAAGGCTGTTTAAAGTCCATCCAATGTTTGGAAACGGAGGTGTATGACATTGTTTCAAGCCTCACATTTTCGTACTTACCCCAGATCTTTTATTGCTTTGCACACTCCACCCCCGCATGGGATTCCCCCTAACTTCATTGAGGCCCTTAGACAATCCATTGGACCCCAAGCTATTAAAGGCGCTTTGCCCCTCACACACCTTTGCGTCGTTTATTTATTCCAAACAGAACTCGCCCACTAAACAGCGATAGCCTTAGGAAACGCTCCTGCTCGTGTTCGTAAAAGGGGCACTTTTGCTATCTGTTGAGGGAAGTGTGTGGGTGGCACGTTCCCCTCAGGGCCCATCGGACTTCCTTTCTGCAACAAACATAACCTGTGATTTCTGTCTACCTGTTTGTTTTTATTCTCACTTTTTGCTTATAATGCAAGTCGCATGCTAGTGGCACATTATCTTGAAGTTAAAACCAGGGACCTATTTTCAATACCCCTTTTTGTTTTCTCCTTAAGAATGCAAAATTTCGAGAACAACCAGCATGTTACGCCGTTCAAGCTGTACTCAATAAGTCAGTTCATAGTGCCCAAAAAAGTGACGAAGAAAACGCTCAAAATTCCACTGTTTTCATACCAATGTCAGAACAAATCTTGAACTTTTTCCACATATCAAGATTTCTCAGCTATAAATATTTTTGTTCAGAACAAAAGTCGATAATCATTATGATCACACTTAAAGTCAAATGTTAAACTTTATACGCAGTTTCTTCCACAAGTCTCAGTCTCCTGTGTTATATTCAGACACGACTTGGTGCATTTCAGATGGCAATTCCATCGACTATTTTCTCGTGAATTTGAGAAACTTCTTCAAAGGTTCAAATTGGACGTATTTTCATCTGAGAGTACTGAAGGTAATTGTGAAAAGTATAAGTGTCAAGGTTATACAGATTAAAATAATAACTGCTAAAGTAACCATTGTTGAGATTGGCAGTATAACAACTGTTAAACCACCAGCCAGCACTATAATAATCGGCACAGTTATAACTACTAGCATCGTTGTCGCGGTCATGAGTCGAAAAGTCTTGGCCTCGGTGATCACTCATGTAGTCGTAGTCTGTGAAAACAAGAAACAAGCTTTTAAACGTATTGCTCGTTTTATTGTGTATACTGTATCATATGAAAATCATGTAAAAGTCAATTTACCAGTTAAAATTTTGACTTGAGCGAGAGGAAGATTTTAGTTGTTTAATTTCA
Source organism: Holothuria glaberrima (assembly GCA_009936505.3). Taxonomy (NCBI): domain Eukaryota; kingdom Metazoa; phylum Echinodermata; class Holothuroidea; order Aspidochirotida; family Holothuriidae; genus Holothuria; species Holothuria glaberrima. The sequence goes on from WURT03002305.1 coordinate 7,511, forward strand.
TTTTTACTACTCAAGTTTTTTTCATTTTGGAATAGCTCGTGAGGCGCCGGCCTTCATATTTCAGTCGTAGGGCCCATCAAATTGATCAGTTATTTTCTTTCCTTTTAGTTATTGCATAAGGAACTCCTTGAGCAATTCTCAGAAACGTTTAGTTACGGTAAACTTTCTTAATCACGAGTGGCACAGTGGATAATAGCAAAGGGTTCCCAAATTTTCTGAGTGTTCGCTTTGGGCAAGGTTGAAGCAAAGGGAAACGCATTAACTTTAATGTGAGCTAGCTATTGGGAAAACAATTTTCATAGCTTTCACTCTTTTTAACTACTAATGTAAATGGACTTAAAAAACCAATTTAAAAATTTGATTGACTTTTTATATAGCTATATCCAAACCTTATTGCATCATTTTTAACGTTCCCTCTGATTTAGGAATAATGCTGAAGGTAGTAAAGATCCCTTCATTTTACTAACATAAGATATTTCAAGAACCCTCACATATACCTAACATTTATTGGGGTACGAAACAAAAGCGTAACGAAAGATGGAGGAAGCAAGAGGGTGCTATCCCATGAAAACCTCTTGTTAGCTTTCGAAATAAGTAAACAGAATATGTATATTATTTTCATTGTATCAGGTTTTCCTCCCATTCAAGTGTTTGTAAAAGTCAGTCCCACTCTTACCAGACTTAAACAGGTCTGGTTATTTTAAACAAAGCTTTCCTGTGTGTCTAAATCGATGTCTTGCATTATCAAAATAGTGTTACTTTGACTGTGATTTTCACAGCATAATGTTAAATTTGTGTCAAAAATCACACATTTCCCTTCTTATATGGCAAGCTTTCAAAGCCAGGTTAAGGGGTCCTTTCGAGTGTACCCACTCTCGAAACCGGAGTTCAGTGACCTAGAGTTAGATAGTTTATTGGTGAAGAACCATTTTACGGGAGGGGAAATCGGACCCCCCAGAAAACAGGTTTCATTTAACCGAGACTGAATGAAAAACTATGCACCATATCCTAGTTAACTGAGAACTTCCAAAGACACAACTGAAGTTCTCGTGTAAAAATATGCATACCATTATTCGTATGTACAACGGGTGCCTAGTCTAGACGAAATATAGAAGTTAATTCAAAGATATTTTCCGATTACTCAACGATACCATGTGTTTCATTATCTTAAGAACATTTTGCTACCGAAATCCATTCATCCTTGTTCGCGTTTTCAAAGACGCAACAACCCGACCTTCAGATCATCAGATTTCTATAACGTGATCGTATGAAGAAGTTGCGCAACAGACCTAATCGGCCCGTATTCATTACACAACTGTAGCATTCACCCGGTTGTTTGTAGCCTACAGGATTTAATTACATCGATTTATTTAACGCAAAATTTCCATCATTATCCCTGTTAAACGTTTCTAACTGTAATTACTAGTTGATCAGAAGGGGGTAGGCCAAGACAGTGGTTAGAGGCCATGACCACTGTTGGGAAAGCCTACCCGATCAAGGATATTTTGGAATTTCGTCGGGGAGTCTTACTGAGCATATGAGAAGGTATGGACCGTAGTTCCCTACGGTAAACAGTAGCCAGACAGTTTACTTCTTTTACCCTCGACGAGGGCAGATCATCTTTGATAAAAAGCCACCTAATTTCTACTGTCTTTTTCTTTCAATTAAAACCTACATTTTTTGCCGCGCATGACTCAACGACCTACTGGCAACCAGTGGTCGTTGTCGGAGCTAAGTTCGTTTTGCTGGCCTCTCGTCGAGGAGCATGCACCAGGTCAGGTAACTGTTTTGACGATTGAGTACCCTTTCAGACTGAACAAGCCCATTGTAAAAAGGGGGAAAACCAGCATCTCATAGGCGACTTCCGAAAGTATAAATTAAAGAAAGTTTAAGTAATAACATGTTCGCACAAACCTGCATTTCCTGTGAAAGTGCCAAGTTCGAGCCGATAATTATTGTTCTCGCCTTTCATACGGAAAAAGTCATAGTTCATGTGCCAAGGAACTCCATCTGGCTTGGTCACGTCGATGCGCAATTTGTAGTTTCTTTGTTTTGTTATATAGTAGAGTATTTCATTACCAAGCCAAACATTATTATTTTGTCCGGCTGAACCAAATCCTGCTTTGTATCCAGCCCAATTATTTCTAAAGCTCCCCGATCCAAAAACGCGTCGCTGCAGCACCTGGGAATACAAAGTTGAAGCAGATGAGTAATGATTTTCAATATTTAACTTTTGTCATGAAAGCATTTAGAAAATAAATACTCAAAGTGTTGTTTTCGTTGACATTTGATTACCACACGCTTTGAAATTGAAGCGCTTGTAAAGGTAAGGGTGGATCAGAAACAATAGACACGACTAAGTGACAAAGAATGGCGTTGGATAGGCCTACGTTTGTACGAGAAACAAAATAATCGGGCCAATGCGCTCTGTCTCGGAAAATTTTTATGACTGGCTAACACTTACCCTAATTCCTAGCTGATTCCTAACCAAAACAAAGAATGAAATACCACTAGCCAATCAGAAAGTACCCTACAAGACAGTGCGCATCAGCGGGAATAATCGGACCTTTTTATTCAGTAAGTCAAAAATTTGGAACGTTTACTCAATCAAACTCAGCACTCACTGTTAACTCGAGTCTGTATCCTGGAATTTTATTTAAATATGATTTCCCCACATCAAGTATTCAGGACCACGCCCGATGCCACGTTAATTTGGGGAGTCGAAGAGTCAATATTTGTAGAGGGAGGAGTGTGATTGTCTGCAAAATATGGATAACTGGTATCATTCTCACCGTCCAGCCTCCACCGTGTAACATGTTACATTAGACTTCAAAGGGTGAATCTGTCCATCCCGTTGGTTGTATGGCGTAGACTCCATCAGAGGAACCAGAAGTGAAGACGTCGTAGCAGTCTGTAGGGAGGGAGGATGTAGGAGTGGTCGCCACGCAGTTACATGTCAGTCCATCGCCAGTGTAGCCTTCATTACAGTAACATTTTCGTACGTTGTTTCTTTCTGCACATACCGCATTTCTGTCACACTGTAAGTTCCTGTCGCACCTGAGAGTCCCTTCATCACAAATGCAATGTTCAGAGCAATCTGAACTGAAGTGAGCTTCATTTCTCTGTTAATTTAACGCAAATTTAAGACTCCATGTGTGTCTTAACAATCTGCCTGAAAATTTGCAAACATCTAAAGTATTTCACCCTTCAATATGCGAATACGCAGCCAGGGGAGGGGGTGGGGTCAACCCTCGTGACTTAAGAACGAAAAGATAATGACTGATAATGACATATCACTTGCTTCTTGGAAAATATTCCGAGAAGACTTGCAGCCCCTTATCTGCAATTTTTATTTCCAATAAACCTCCTGAAGAAGGCCTCTGGACTTGGCACTCATAAGTAGAGCTATGCGGTCCGCTGATGTCTCTGGCGTCATTGACTAGTGTGGTATAACCAATAACCCACCCCACCCGACCAAATCTTGGCAACGTGCTCTTGAATACGCTTCCCGTTGCAATGGATTAGATTATTCTGTTCTATAAATACGATCAACCTTAATAAAAACATGGACTAATGGGGCCGCAAGGACGTACAAAAGGACCACGAAAAAGCTTTGAGGAACTGAATGCCAAAAGGTAATTGAAAGTTCAGGTTTTGTCGGTAATCGCAAAGTTTTTTATTTTTTTTAAGTTGTTGAATATCTTCCGATAACGGCATTTGCTTTAAAGTTCAAACAAAAGCAGGCATCCATGAATCGCATATTTTGGTTCCTTTACCCACTTAAACCATGTATCATTTCATCACTGAGGTTGTCATAATTGCCTGCCTAGCTGGTCACACGGTCTCTGTCTAGAGATGTAAGAAGTCAGGAATAAGCGAACAAATTGAAGTATTTCTGATCCACAGGATGTCATACTGCACGAGGTAACTTACCGGGATGACATCGAATGTTGTATCATAGCAGCTGCATCGTTCTTGAGGTACGCAATCACTTACTGACAACAGGAAGCCTGCGGGGCAGATACAGGTTTCCTCTACTGTGCAGCTTTTATGACAGCCGTCTGGATCAGCACAAGTTCCCTGACAGGCACAAGGGCCAAAAATGGTATTTGTTGGACATTCGCTAACAAAAGTATCTATATACAAAACAAAAACGAGTCTTTAAGAAATCGATTGTATTGAAAAATATGTTCAACAAGCGGTTCACTGTAAGAAGTTTTTTTTTAAATGCTTTTAAACAAGTCACGTCGTCTGACGTTAACACATTAGATAAAAACGTGTCAATGTCATTCTGTTTAACATTTGCATATGTATTCTATTGTTTTCAGTTATTTCCTACACGCCATGACGTATCCAAAAAGTTAATCCTGTCCCAGTTAGGCCAACGTAACCAAGTTGTTTTGTTGCAGTAGCCAGATAAGACGGTCAACCGCGTGATAGACATGCAAGTGAGTTCCGCATACATATTTTCCAATAATAAACTATGAACGAATAAATGTCCATAAGTTCAAAAGCATAGTAACTTGTTACAGTGTACAGAGAGATTCTTGAAGTTATTTTGCTTACATAGAGACCCATTACGCCCACGTTACACTTCTAATAGCAGCTCAAAGAAGCCACCATATTGAGGGAAGTAAAGCGTAGATGTACATACGTACAACAGGGAGTTGTTATGAAAGGATATCCAACATTATGTCTTTTGAGACTGGGTTGTTGCTGACATTAAAATGCCTATTGTCTTTCTCTTGAAACTTCTTTAAGACGTGAAAGAGATTTGATACCAAAGACAATGCTTTGTATCTTCTGCTACGTCTCCACGACTTATCATGATGATTTCATCAATTGACATTACACTGCCAGTTGTCAAGGAAAAATTCATAAGTTTAAGTTTTCATTTCAATTAACTTCCATGAAGAATTTTTAAAAACTTTTGCCGACAATGCTTGCTACTAATGCGGCGGAAAGTTTTGAAAAATGTGATCTTTTTTGTTAGGCTTGAACAACTGAGCAACGTGTCAAGGATACGACCCATCAAGATCGAAGAGACACAAACAACTTCTATTAGTTAAACGTTTTGAACAGTCATTTAACTTAAAATAGTTATTGACGCTTAACCCTTGTCGGCAAACGGTCTGCACTTCAAAGTAACGTGGTAACAATCACTTTTATTTCTGGATTACTTACATTTGAAAGGAGCTTGCCATCATTACGAATGTTATTCTGAAAAGGCCAGTAAATAATGGGAATAAAGGGACCTGTCAATCAAATTTTGTTGCCTGAAAGGGATTAAATTATGTTCAAGCACATATTGTCTGACAGCTTTTGGCTTTGGATCTCCTTCCCTATAACAACTCCCTGCGTACACATAGTGACCAATAACTTGAAGTCAGGCATAGTAGTTCCAATGGTCGTGTACAAAATTATACGTATGCGGCTACTATAGCCTACTCGTGCTTAGGTGCAGCGTCTAAATCACACTTAAGTTCCCCACTTGAGTCTTCAATGTGACGGTGAAAATAAGCCATGGCTTCAAGTGAAATAAATGTAGGCCTTTGCAATTTTGTTCAAAATTAAAAGGGAACTTAGTTGTATTTTTTGTAACTTACCCGCTGTTCCATCGTATTGTCCTACCCTGGCCAACTTGTAGTTACTCCATTCCTCACTTATACGAAATAAGTCATATGTCACGTAGAAAGACGACCCAGCAGAATTCCTCATGTCCATTCGTAGTTGATATATTTTCTGATTTCTCAAGAAAGATAACTTTTCGTTACCAAGCCAAAAGTCATTACTTAAAAATCCAAAGCCCTTTTGGTATTCCATAAAACTTCGTCTGAACTCAACGGAATTGTCAAGATTTCTGCGCTGGAAAACCTATATTGAACAAACAAATTTAGAAAAACTTTTTAATGAAAGCAAATATGGATTGACGACTATTGAAGAGATCTCATCCAAATTTTTTTGTACCGACTTTAAATAGTAAGTAAAGATAGTTAAGACTACTAGTTTGGTATATATCACCTTGCATAAGCGATTGAAATTTGCAACACTTTTGATGGTAGAAAGAACCTCGTGTTGGCAAATACGTCCTGTGATTGGCCACTCATGACAGACCAGTGACGTTGAGCAGGCTAATATCTCAACCTTTTCTAACTCGAGGGACTCTTTTTATTGTTGAAATAAGTCAATGACCACCTTTTACCACCAAATAAAAAAGGAAATTCCATTTGTGTTTGTAGCTATTCCATGTCAGACAAGTTTCCACAATAAGCAACGTATACGACTAAACTTCTATCCGTGTTAGATGAGATAAACTAAGGTATACATTGTGAGAGAATAAAGATATCTTTCTTTTATTCATCATTTTATCGGTGGACTTTGCGGCCCACCAGACCATCAGCAGGCCCCATCAGACCGGTTGAGGAACAGTGATGCAGAGTCTTTGTGTCCCTCCTAGGGACGTAGCTTCTTTTGGAAGCAGAACCCCTTCATGGATAACGTTTGGTTTCTCCATTCGACATCCAGTACAAGGGACTTTCGAAGAAATGATGAATGACGCATTTTTTTTTTTTTTTACAAATAGCTTAAACAGTTTTGATTGATAATATGACTTAATTAACTCACCGTCCAGCCTCCTCCATCTACATGGTTGTCACAGTAGACTTCGAAAGCCACGTCATATCCGTCTGGTTTTATCGAGTAGACACCGCTTGCATTATTTGATGAGCATTGCTCTAAAACCTCTTGACAGTCTCGTGGGTATGCCGGTTGTTGGTAGAAGAAGTAAGAGCCTTTGGTATAAAAAATTAAATAGAAGAGTAATGGTAATAATTTTTACCGTATATTTTTCACTTTGGTGAAAACGTTTTCCTACTTCTTAGTAACTTACTTATGTTGAAGACAAATTCACAAATATCTGTTTACCCCTACTCAAAAGACTTATTTTACCAGAGAAAAGCGTTTTGAATATTTTGGCCGGGCCCGTAGCCAGCTGTACATTTTAGGGTGGCAAGTGTAATGATTGAGGGAGCATAAAATTTGCTCCCAATTTCCGGTGTACTATCTAAGCGGAGTTCAATTTTCATCTTGTGGGGCAGAAATATTTTTTGCTGGGGCATTGCCCCGAAATGCCCCCCGTGGCTACGGGCTCGGCTTTGACACAGAAACTGAATGTATAATTACTTTTTTTGCTTCTTTCAATCGGTACTGTATAAAAGACATCCCGTAAACGATATAAACCTTAAAGTATGAATATGATTCCCTGTTTCCGAGTAGCACTAAAACAACTCCTTTAAAGTTGTACCATTTACACAAATGCAACCCAATGTTCTCCGTTCAGAATTGTCATAGTGGAAGTGCAGTACTGAATATACCTTATGCATATGACGTCACAGAACAGAAAGTTCGTCCTCCATTGGAACAAGGGCGTATTATTGCAACCTACACCAACACATGGAGACAGCTGACTTGTGTACCGTTGGGATACGCGCGTAAGCCTTCTACGGGCGTATGCGAAGTGTCTCTAGTGCATGCAGTGTTCTTTAATATTTACACTCCAAAATGACATCGTAAAACGTCAGTGCATAAGTATTATATGTAGAAAAAGTTGTCTCATTTATGAGGTTACGTATCAAGTTAGTACTTACCAAGTTTACCTGTAACAATGAAAAATCTACATGACAACTCAATTTATACAAAACAGAGGATTTAAGGAAGAGAACAGATAATACTTAATTCGGGATATAATGGTATAGGATTAAACTGTAAATTATTTGAAACTAAATTCGAAAGTTAGTCTATGTAAAACTATCAGACATGGAAATTTAAAGTGGTATTAAATTTGTTTCATTGCAAATAGGTGTTACATTCGCAAACTCACTCTGTCAAAGATAATTACCCTCAATAATATATTACATGAAATGTAGAAAAAATGTTTGAAAATTTAAACTTTATGAAACAAATTTTAACCATTGAAACAACTATGAACATTTCTGTTTTCAAGGGTTTGGTTCAAGCAGACTGGAAGGGTTTCCAACACTTATTCTACAGCAAAGGATGAAGTCATCTGTTAAGGTCATAAGTTATTGATGTGTAAGTTCCGACAGTTCGAGTTATCAGAGGTTTTGTCAGAAATACTCTAATTTTCAATCCGTCTCTATTGAGCTAAGTACAGTATATTCCGATAGAAGGCTCAGAGAGAATTAATGATCTGTGCTATCAAAATGTTGTTCAGGATTTTCAGATTCTTATATGACCAACCTTTCCCTGTAGGCTAAAGTCTAATCCAGAACAAGACACGAAGCAGCATTTTACATCTTCTTAGACCAAAGCCGATGAAAGTATTTGGGGTTTGAAGCTATTTTCTTGTAGTTATGCACACGTTTGTAGTTGACTCTCTACGATACTCTTTCAGAACAGTTAAGTAAAATAAGAACTTCAGAACTTGCAGGTGTAAAATTCGACGCATACTAATTGTAGAATTTAACTTCATTCAGTATAATTACACAAGAAAAGGTCCTTGGATAATATCCACAATATTTATTGTTAAATAAAGTTTATTTTATTGCGCAAGGTATGGGTAATTTTTACAATAATTTTGTGCAAATTTTTACTTAAAAGTTTTTAGTAGTACTTCAACTTTGGAGAGCATTTATGTGAGGGTATGAAGATAGATTTCTGACATTCTCAAAATTTTTGTTTTAATTTTGTCTCATGTTTTTTCTTTTCTTTTTATCTTTTTATCTCGTGGACTCCCAGCTAGGACTACGCTGGAAGAGCTGTGTATAGTTATTGGTCCGTACGTTCCAATTGTCCGAGTTATCAGAGTTTTGCCAGAAATACTCTCATTTCCACAACGTCTGTATTAAGTTACGTACAGTATATTCCGAGCGAAAATCCAGAGAGGATTAAGGTTCGGTGCTTTAAAAAGGTTATTCAGGATGATACAACCAAGCAATGTATTAAAATGCATGTGTTAAATCTCAAGACTCCTGTGACATTTTAAGATTTAATACAACCAACCCTTCCTCTAAATTTAAATCCAGAACTAGGGACTAAGCAGCATTTGACATCTGTTTAGACCACTGGTTTAGACCAAAGATATGCAGCCGATGAAAGTGTTTGGGGCTTGAAGCTATCCTCTCTGCCTTCTTAGAACAGTTAACAGGGGCGAAGTGAAGGTTTTATCTTTGGGGGAGGTAGAAATCATATTTTACCGACAGATCTGGTGATGTGTAAAACTAGCTTGAAGCGCGAGGTTTTAGCATATTTCTGGGTAAAAAGTTAAGTCCCAGGATAAGTATATTCTGGTTCATGATACATTAATCAATGCAAAGATTCCTGATAATTTCATGTGTTAGGCAACTCCTCTCGTCATGCCACTATACTTCAGGAGCTAAACCTGAAGTTCAGAATTTGAACACTATGCGTTCAGCATTTGAACACTAGAC